>JAWWEN010000038.1:25169839-25181197 GCA_035582955.1 Sycophila texana
ACTATCGCTTGACCAATCACAACGCGAGAAATACTGACTACAATGAAAAGCCCATGCATTTTTTATAAAGGGATTTCTATACTATTAATGTAAAATTCTACTAATTAGCGTACCTCTACATTTCTATTTTATCTTTAAAAAAAATAAACAAAAGTATGTGTTTGTGTGTACCCGAATAAAATTTGAAGTTGGAATTTAATCGGAAGTAGATGTTGTTGTGTCAAAGACGAGTAACTTTCTCGTAAAACGCGAGCGGACAAACAAAAAAAAGGGTCGGGACGCGGAGGAGGGGCAGGAGAACGAAGTCAGTTATCGCGCGGAACAAAGATATCTCGACTGATGCTGCAGCGGTGGGTACGGCGAGCTGGACAACACTAGTCGTATCTTCGCTTACGTCGTACTCTGAGCTGTATTGATTATCTTTTGGCGTGTCTGCAGCTAGATGTTGTCTCGAGCTATCCGTTTTTCACTTTCCACGTCTTCCGGCTACCTCGATCCCTTTTCTCCTTCTTTCTTTCGTCAATTTTTCAGTTTTTACTCATTTTCAGAGACATAAAAAAATAATACAAATAACAGAAAGCTTCTCTTTTTTTAAAATAATTAATGTAATTTTTTAAACTGTTACTGATCCCTGTTCTCCTTCTTTCTTTCGTCAACTTTTCAATTTGTCAGTTTTTACACATTTTCAGAGACACAAAAATATAATACAAATTAATAACAGTAACTTTATTTTCTTTTAAATAACTAATGTAATTTTTTAAACTGTTACTGAACGTAAGTAGATTAGGAACAATCAAAATCTGACAATGTCAAATTTAATTATAGAAATTGTGAATAGTGACATTTTATGTGTGAAAAATCGTTCACACGTTGAATAAGTAAATGACTTTTCACATACAACTTGTTACTATTCACATTTTCTAAATGAATTAGAAATTTTCAGATTTAGGGAGTTAACGGAAATTTATTTCGATATCTTTTTATTATATTCTATCAGGATAATAATACTGTAATAAAGAATTTTTTTTCACTCTAATCATATAGTCTTATTTATTACAGGAGGAGCAAAATTATATTTGATTTTCTAGACTCAATTTATTTCCTGGAGATACATTTTTTACATAGACATTTTTAACTTCTGTAGACTCAATTTAGCATCCAAAGACATATTTTAACTGCCATTAGAATATTTTGGCTCCGTAGACTCATTTTAGCTGTCATTGAAAACTTCGAGCTTCCGCAGACATTTTTAGCTTCCACTGAAAAATTATAACTTCTCTAGGCTCATTTTAATTCAATTTCAGTAGACACATTTTATTTTCTACTGACAAATTTTAGCTTCCACAGACTCATTTTAACGTCTTCAACCACATTTCACAGCTTCGATCGACATACATTTTAGTTCTCCCCTACTCATTTTATCCTCCGCAGAACATTTTTAATGCCATCGAAATTGAAGCGTACGTTCGATAACATAGTCCTTTAATTTCGACACTGGTAGCTCAATCCAGGGACAAACTTATCGCCCAACGCATCGGCCGCAAAAAAAAAACGCATCAGCGGTGAAAGTCGGCAGTCGAAAAGCGCGGGGGCGAGGCATCGCCTCTGAAGCGACGCGTCCGCAGCTATCGCGGACAGTCAGCCCGGCGCATCTGTACGTACACGGTGATTACATCGACGCGGGATATCTCCCTCTCGCGCGGCTTTTTTTTCCACGCCCTACCCTCCACTTTCGTGCCTCCCAATCCCGCCGCGGATAATCTCGGCCGTTTCGATTACCGCGCTGCTGCGCGCCGCCGCAGACGCGCTTTGCGAAACACTCTATGATTAAAATTGCCCGCACGCGCGCGCCCGCGATGAATCCCAAGTTTTTCTTTTGAGAACGAAATGAAACGACGACTGCCGGGGATAGGACCGCCCGTGACTTCTATCGCGCGTTCGTTTGTGCGAGCGCGGTTTTCTCCGCTCTCTTTCTCTCTTCTCTTCCTCCTCCTTTTTTCACGAGCAATCGCTGAAATTACGATGCGACGCTCGAACAGGCCAAATGGAGACTGTAAATACCAGAAGGATCTTTTTTTTTCGTGCGTTACGCGCTGCTGGAATTTCCGAGGGAGGAGGAGCGAAGCGCCGAAGGTGGGGGTGTATAACGAAATAAATTTTGCTTCGACGTGACGATGACGAAGAGGAATTGAAGGGCTCGATGCAATAAAGAGCTTAGGGCGCTGTGAAATTTTCGGGTTTTTCATTTTTATCTCGGGAACAAAGCTTTTTATGAAGAAACGAGGATGATCACTATACCAAAAATCATTTCTTTCGCTTTAGAACTCCATCTAGTTTTCACAAAATTAATATTTTAAACTCTTTTATAGTATATTATTATTATGTTAAATTAGCCTTCGTAAGGGAATTTAAATGATCTTGTTTTTCTTTATAAGCACACGACTTTCTTACGACATAAATAATAAATCGAAAAAATCTACAAAGATCCAAAATTTCTAAAAATGTCATTAATAATTATAGTCGTTTTTTAAATTTTTCAACGAATTTTCCCCCTACACCGCTCTCTGGAATTCTGAATACATAAGACGCAGTTTAAAATAATAATTTTGAAAAAATTAGGGACAGAGTTGTAAAATCAATATCTCAAAGATAAAGTCTTCTCTTAATTTGATAATCGAGACGTCACGTTTCAGTGGATCCGAGTATACTAAACCCCTCATTTCATCGAGCCCTACAATTGTAGATATACACATACAAAATATATTTTTCTTTTCTCTACTCATAATTTTGTCAAATTTAAGGATCACCATAAAGAATGCACTTCGGGAGGCATTTATACCGATAACCGGGGAAATCACTATCCTGAAACGGCGGCTTCTCATCGGGACAAAGGTTACAAAGGCCGCCCGAAGAAAAAGCAAAAGGACAAAACAGTCGACTCGGGTACATTGATATTCATCCGATGTACCTCGACAGCATGATTGGCTAACTACCCCGCTTGCATACATTTTCATGGTAATGGCTCAGCAGTCTTGCAGCCCTCCCACCTTCAATTTTTTTCAGCCTCTCTCTCTCTCTCTCCCTCTCTCTTTCTCCAACATCTATATATCTACATATCTCTCTCTACCATGTATCTCTCTCTTTCTCCATCATTTCTATAGCTATATATCTCTCTCTATCTATCATGTATCTCTCTCTCTCTCGCTCATCTATATATGTATCTCTCTCTCTCTCTCTCTCTGCTCGTCCATGCCGCAAGTTCCTTTGACTCGTCAGGCTCTCTCCGCTCGCTTGCCGCGGTAACGCGACGAATTGTTTCTGCCAATCGATCGTCGAGGGCCTTTTACCTCGTCTTACCCGCGGCTCCGCTCGTCACACCGGGTTTACTCTTCTTGATTAGACTTCGCGCCAGCCGCACGGTGCGCCGGGCGAGAGAAAAAGAACGACAATAAGGTGGCGAGGGAGCGGATCAAGCCATGGCTGCTAAAGGGAAGCTGAGCCCCTCGGGCCGGAATTCTCCTGGATGAGTCTAACGAAGACGATATGCCGCGCCTTTACACAATTTGCCCGATATCACTGCTTTGGAGCGTTCGAGGATGATTTCGGCTGAAATAATATTTGGAGGAAAAATATTTCGCTGGTTTTCTCTGTCTATTGTTTCACAGTTTTTCTTTTTCGTGTTTATTAAAATTATTGTTTGAAGAATAAAAATCTATCCGTCGAAGAATTTACTTATTTATTTTTTCATTAAAAAGAAAAATGAGGTATTTACATATAGCTACAAAAAAAGAAAATTAATCGTAATACGGATTTGATGCAAATTAGAAAGTTCAGTTAAAACTGAATGTTGCTTTAAACGATTTAAAGTAGAGAAGAATCCAATATTAGATTTGAACAATCTTCTTGTACAATTCGAAAATCTTTTTAACTTGTACTCGAATTAAAGAACAATTTAAATTGTTTACTTATTTAATGATTTTTTTTTTTTTTTAAAGATTTTTGTGAATAAAGAAAAATAACTGTAATGACGAACGAAGTAATTCGGTTGATAAAACGGGGAGAAAAATAAAATCGACCTTCAAGAAAGCATTCACGCTTGATAGAGCGCACGCTTAAAACAGTACGGAGGAGTATGATTTACGTAGCAAAAACTCGCTAGCCTTATTCATACACTTGCCTGCGCGCTGTTCATAATTCCGCGCGTATAAGCGATAGACTGCATAAAAAGCTAATGCTCGCGGCCCAAATATTCAAAATACTTCCCTGTCTCTTTGCACGTGCTTATCCTGGAAGAGGAATTTCCCTCAGCACGTGAAATCGTTGAAGGCACTCCGTCGTAATTAACAATCAACGAAAGCTACTTTTTGCATTTTTTTATAATACTGTTTAATTAAATGGAAATAAAACGAGTACTCGCAATTTTTGTAAAAACACTTTGATCAAGTTTAAATCGATTAGATTATTTCATCTTTACACTGAGAAGAAAAAAAAACAACCATTACTAGAAAGTTACTAGGTTTTCTAGTAGTAAATAGTGCACATTAGAAGTAAAAAAGTAAAAATTATCGTTAAAATTTTAGTTATTTTAACCACTATTATAACAAATTTGACTTTAGCTTTAGTAAACTTTATACAAAAAAGTATAGTAAACATTAACTACTACGATTATACATTTTAGTACTTTTTACTATAAGAAAATTACTACAACTTCCTAGTACTTTGTTCTATCGACTGTAGCAATTGTTACTAAAAAACTAGCAACAGATTCCATAAATCTGATAACAATTACTATAATTCAGGTTCACTAATAATATTTATTAAAAGACAATTTAATTACATTTATTAGAAAAATGACCGATTAGATTATTTAATATTAATTAAAGGAAAATTTAATTAGATTAATTGAATGTAATCGAAAAAAAGTGTTCCGGCGCGATAATACAGTAAGTATATGGAGCATTCCACGTCCGAGAGGGCCCAAAACGCATTGAATGAAGTAAAGGAAGAAACAAGCGAAAAGCTGCAAAAGACAGGGAATCGCAGCCCCCTCTGCCGAAGGGATAAATCGCGAAAGGGCTCGTGGGGGTGAGCTCGGAGGAGGAGGGGTAGGGGGTGGTATAGACTCACGTGCTCGTTCGGTGTTCATTCAAACGAGCCGGGAGAAAAAGCTATTGAAATAAGTAGGGTCGAGTGGATGGAAAACGAAGAGGTGGCGGGGAGAGAAGGAGGGGGTGGTGAGGGGTGGGGGGGTGGAGAAACTCCAGCGGTTTGCGCGAAAAGGCCTCGCGCTCGCTCTGTTTCCCTTTCGCGTGCCCTTACATATACACAGCCCTCGACTATTCGTTTCTCTTTCTTCCGGCCCATTGGTCGCCCGCTTACTCTCTCTCACCCTTTGCTCGACCCTCTCTCTCTCTCTCTCTCTCTCTCTCTCTCTCTCTCACTCTTCTTCATGATTTAACCCCGCGAGTTTCCGAAGGCTCTTTCTCGCTTGCGCCCCGGCGAAATGCGAATGCAGAAAACGACCGCTCCATTTTTCCCAGATACGTTCTTGAGCTTTACAGTCCTTTCTTTCTGGCTCCGCGGGTCTCTGTCCCGCCGCCGCCTCTCTGTGTTTTTATTCATCCGTTTCATTTGAAAGAAACGCCGAGCATTCAGAAACAAACCAACCGCCGTCCGGTCTACTGGAACAGGCTATTCTCCGGTATCTGCGTCCACTTCAGGAATCGCGATACGTACCCTCTATTTTTGGTAGGTGGGCATTATATCGATGATGCGCATCGATTGTGCATAAATATATATAAACCTCGTCGAAATGAAAACAAAGTTAGTTTGTATTATACAGCGGTGGAGTAAAAAAATTTTCGGGGAAATTCTTTTTACGAGAGAGAGCAGCGTGTTACATTTACGGCGCCGCGTTTAAGTGTAGACGCAATAAAAAGGAGGCGGCCGAAAAAAAAAGGCCGCGTCGCGGGTCTTCGCTTCTTTGCAAAGTGCAATTTCCCGTTAACGTCGCGCGCTGCCGCCTTACGTCGTGTGTCCAGCGCAGCCAAGCCGATTTCAAAGTCCGCCGCCGAAACTTTGCCTATAAAAGTCGCGGCGAACGACGAGGAATAAAAGTCGTAACGACCCGACGCGGTGTCGGAACAACATCCTGTCGATACCTCCTGTACAAGGCGGACGCCTGCCTGAAGGCTAAATTATATCCCAGGGCCTACGGCGAGATGTGGACAGCCCGGGAAGGGTTGCCAGCTTCACCCCTGTGCTAACTGCCGACTCGGTTATAGTGGGACAAAGAAAAAAAATTTATGCGACGCAAAAAACTTCTTTTTTTTCAAGTAATAAGGATGAGTATGTGGGGTGACTGTTGTTCGGTCGATTTCCATACACTGAGAGCAAAAATTAGTTGAATCGACTAATTTTATGTTAATGATGGATTTTCTGCACTAAGAGAATTTTGTGTTAAAAATTAGAATGAAGTACCCCGTAAAAATAATGTGAAAAAAAAACGAGCGACGGATTGCAAGCACTAGAAATTTTGATTTACGGAAAAATCACTGTATAATTTTTTTACCTACTTAAATCTGGAACTATTGTGCAAAGCTTTGTACAACAAAAGCTCCATAATTTGTACGGAAGAGCTTACCGTAATTTTTATGGATAATCCGTACAATTTTTAATGGAAAACTCGCACGATTATTACAGAGCTTTTCTCGAAAAAATTATAATAAAATCAGAAAGCTTCCAGAAAAAATTATAATAAAAAAAAATAATAAAGCTTTGATCAAGATTTTCGGTAAAAATTACTGTATGATTTTCCTACAAAAATTTACGGTGCTTGCAAACAGTACCTCGTAAATTTAAGCTGACACTATAATTGTTGACGAAGCTTTATGATTTTTACCATAAAAGCTCCGTAATTTTTGCAGGAAGCTTCTCCAGTGTCTTTATAGAAAAGTCTGCATAATTTTTGCAGAGCTTTTCTTAGAAAAATTTCAAAGCTTCAACAAAAATCTAATATTCAGCTAGAGTAACAATTTCCAGAGCTTGCAAACGATTCCTCGATGACACTTTTTTACACTTTTAATTTTTACACGTTCATCGTAATTTTTATGATAAAAATCTTTTAGTGTATTAAAATGATGGATTCTACTCTACTTAATGAACAAATAATTTCAATTTTAATTAACAGATAATGGCGATTTACCAAATGGAATACTCAAAGCTTATTAAATTGAAAGCTTTTATATGTCAAAATGTCAAAAGATTTTTATGTACACTGAGAGAATTTTCTCGTAAAAATTACGGTGATTTTCCCATAAAAATTACGTGACAAAACGTAATCGTGGTATGGTTACAATACTGTAAATTTTTACAGCAAAATCACCGGATTTTTTATCTGAATCTTGTAAATTTGCTTTGTAAATTTTACAGGTAAGAATTTGTACAAATTACAAGGATTTTCACGTAAAATTTATAAAGCTTCTTTTGTAAAATTTACAAAGCTTGACCAACCGTGCTTGCACAGTCGCTGAATTAATCTTGATTAATTCAGGTAAAACGGTGATTTTCCCGTAAAAATTTGCAGTATTGCCCACGATTACATTTTTTCACGCAATGTTTACGGAAAAATCACCATAATTTTTACGAGAAACTCTAAGTGTAGGTAGCATTTAACGGCGTGAATTTCCTATCGAGTCAACTAATTTTTTTTTTCTCTCAGCGCAAAAGTCCCACTAATCCACTTCATTATTATAAGCGAGCGGTGGAGAGCAGGTGTAAGGGATATTTCGGAGCATGAACGGCCAGGGACGCCGGCCACGTTCGGGAAAGTTCGCGCTCGGACGGAAAGGGTGGCCGGCGAACGGGTTGTCCGGGGTGTCTGGGCACGGAGCAAACAAGGCTTACCGCATTGATCGCCGTAATCCCGGACACGTACGTGCTCCCTTGGCGTTCGGCGGGTGCTAATCGGCTCGGAACCCACCGGCGCGTTTCGCGCCGCGAGATTATCGTGCGCGGGAGAAGCTCCGCGCCTTCCCTTCTCCAGCTCCCTTCTTTTTTGTTTCGGTGACGGCCGATCTCCTCGTGCGATTCAATCGACGATGCGGAGCTCGCGCAATATTTTCTCTTCCCACGCGGGAGCCCGATCGCCGTCCGGTATTATCGGCGATTATGCGCTGTCCCTCGCGCGGCTTTGTTTTTACACTGCGATTATTCATGATTTGGGGGATGCGGGGTATAAATTTTTTAAGCTGCGGAAATCTTGCATTTTAATACTTTTCACGTGGGGGATGATAATTTTTTTTGGCGAAATTATCGGCCGATATTCCTTGCATTTTATATAAATTAAGTAAATTCTTATATTATTTAAGATTGTATTCGTTCATCTTTGTACTTATGGACTACGCAGTCCGTAGAAATATTTAAATAAATTTTTTACTCCATGACACTTTAGTCACTGTTTTGAGTCGACTATTGTATAATAACTATACCGAGAGAAATGTGTAGTAAAAATTATTGTATTATAAAATCTAGTAAAAATTACTATACTGTACAGTAAAATTTGCCGTAAATACAGGAAAAATGACAATACTGTCTGGAAAAATTGACTGTATTTTTGGCAAATTTTATTTCAAAGTATGGTAATTTTTTTCATAATGTCACTCTGTGACCACTTTATCATTCAGTATATAGTAATTTTTACTATACATTCTTCTCGGTGTACCTGTGATTCAGATATTTAAGTTGAATCGGGTTTAAGAAGTAATATTAAGATTTTAGTGACTAGTATAAATTTTTCACTAGATGATACTTTAGTCACTAGTTTGAGTCGATTGTTATAGTAGCTATGATTTAAATATTTAGTGGAATCGCGTTTAGGAAATAATTAAAAAATGTTTAAATTTTAAATGACCAATTTACGAGGCGAATGTTAATTAAGTGATTGAAAAAGCTGGGACTGAAAATGTTCGCGCCACGAACTTGTAATTGACCAATGGGCTAAAAGCCCGCAAGGCTTACACGTACGAAACGTACACAAACACGCGGACGACTAAATTCGTCCCCGTCCTTGTCGCACTGCATGAACAGGTTTAATGAGGAGCAGATTGCTTTCGGTAAAACGACGGCGCGGTCGGGCTTAACCGGGCAGACATAGAGAGAGAGAGAGAAAGAGAGAGCGAGAGAGAGAGAGAGAGAGAGAGAGAGAGAGAGATTAGGGCTTAGCCCTCGGCTAGATTCAACCGAAATATATCGTCAATCTTTAATTATTTGGAAAAAAGAGTATAGTTAATCGAATGGCCTTGATAATTACTTAAATGGGATTAATAGCTAATTTCTAGTGGTTGTTTGTTTTTCTTGAGTTTAAATGAAATTCTACATTTTTCTTTTCATTCTGAGTATTTTTTATAAATTAATTAAGCTACGATTTAATTCAAATGATGAATCTGCAATTAATTTCAAATTATCTGGTCATCGTTTTCAAAGTCCACGTCTTCTTATATATGCACGGAGAAAAATTCTCTATTAAAAATTGTAATGGTCAATTTTAATGTCCTTGCAGACTGACGTTACTGGACAAATTATAATAGTTTTTTTTTTATAAAATTTATGTAATTTTATGTCCTCACAGAGTTGCATTACTGAAAAAAATTATATTAGTTTTTTTTTAATAAAATTTACGATAATTCAATGTCCTCACAGACAGATATTACTGGAAAAAAATGTAATAGCTTTTATTTATAATAATTACTATAATTTCCTATAAATCTAACAAATTTTACAGTAACTACAGTAAATGTTATAAGAAACTATATACTAATTTTTCCAAGAAAGCCCAATCTATGAGACCGTCAAAATTGAACATTGCAATTTTTAATAGATCTTTTCTTTTCGCGTACATAAATCAATGGTGAGTTGTTAAAAGTGGCACTGACGACACAGGCGCATATGAATCTGGTAGAGATAGGAGTGGCAAAGTGAAATAAAAGGGCGTGAAAAGCGGAAAGAGTAATTAAGGAATCGGTTAATTTTAGGGCCATATTTTACGGCTCTTCCACCCTTTCTCAGTAATCAACTATCTCCGTCTCTCTCTCTCTCTCTCCACACCGTCGGCCTAGCCCTGCTCCACCGTAAAAGGTTGCTCCGCTCTGTCTCATTCTTTCTCGTTGCGAAGTGTAAAAAAGGGTTAATAAAAAAGCCAAGGACGGGCGTTCGATGATTTATCGGGCGCGCAGGGGTCGAGCGAGAACATGTGGCGCGCATTCGGATTTTCACGAATTACATAATTAATATCCTTCGCTGCCCATGCCGAAAGAAAGAGAGGGATTGTTTGATATTTCAAATTGCCTGGATTTATAATTTACAGCCCTCCACGAGTCTAAAAATATATTCCTACGTAAATTTAATAATTCCCTAATAATTCCTACTAAAATTAAATAAGCTAACGCCTTTTCTTACACTGAAAAGAAATTTGGCAATTTTAAGCAAATACTTCAATAGTACTTGTTAAATATTTCTTTAAAACTAAATAAATTTATTTGTTTCTAAATAAATTTAGTAGTTTCAAAAAAAGAAAATATTACTTGATTCAAAGAAATATTTAACAAGTGCTATTGAAGTAAATGTTCACTTAAAATTACCAAATTTTTCTCTCAGTGTACGAAAAGTCGAAAATGAATCGAATACCTTTGGGAATACCCATTTGTCTCCGCAATTTATACAATAAAAATGTAAAATATTTTTAATGCGAAGACTAATAAAGAAATTCTCCGCATACATCCGAATTTACCTAAAAAAGAAAAAATCTCGACTCGCCAAAATAAAACGATATTTCAATCGCTTTCTCAGCGGGCGAGCTTTAAGACTCCTTCGAGCTTACGACTTCCGCGCTCCTTCGCGCTTCTTTCTGCTTTGAAGAATGCGAAATTAAATTTTCCATCTTGCCGTAGCCTTTACTCTTTGTTTTATTTTTTTTACTCTTCAGCCTTCCACCTTCTCATTATTTCCCTTCTCGCGCTCATCGCCGCGCCTTTGTCTCCCTTTATTCATCGGATCGCACCTGTCCGTCGGTTTATTTATGCCCGGCAGCTCGGAAAAACGGCCATTCCCCCGTCTACTCAACGCAGTAGTTCAGATCGAAGCCTCGTGGGATTATCCTCGCGGATCCCGGGGATTCCCAACCCTGCAGAGGAGGATATACGTCGAGAGGCGGCGACGCCTCGCTGCTCCAGTTGCCGCGACGCGATTTCCGTAAGTCGATTTCCAAAAGCTCGAGCGTCCTCTCACAAGGAAACCTCTCCAACCCTCCGCCTCCGATTCCGCTCAAATTTGGATATGTTGTAGCTAATCGAAAAATAAAAG
>JAWWEN010000038.1:25188208-25218768 GCA_035582955.1 Sycophila texana
AGTCAAGCAGCAGGCAAAAACTATCCAATTTAATTTCAATACCTCAGAAACAGAATTAATAGTAACAAAGCAATTTTGTGGACTTTAGGTTATATATGTATCAGAGAAACGTAGTGGGTTAATTATTACTATTTTATGTATTTATTTTAACTAACAAATAAACTATAATAGAATAGAATGAAATATTTATTTCTTGTATTATCAGAGAGCCGCAGTCAAGCAGCAGGCAAAAACTATCCAATTTAATTTCAATACCTCAGAAACAGAATTAATAGTAACAAAGCAATTTTATGGACTTTAGGTTATATATGTATCAGAGAAACGGTGTAGGCCGTCCTCCTCCCAAGGAATTGAACAAACGACGTCGCAAGCGCTCGCCGAAGTAAAACTGCGTGAGGGTGTAGTATGCAGAGGAGCGAAGTGGGAAGAGTCCGTTGGATATCTGCCAAGGAGACTTCCAGCAGCGGCAAAAATAGAGGAGGGAAATTAAAGCGGCGGAGGGGATATCGAGGAACGATGACAGACAAATGGACGGCGCGCGAAGAGGAAGCGAGACGCTCGCGAGCCGGAGGGTGGGCCGCGATATCCCGTTAGCAGCATATTGTAATGCGTCGAGAAGTTGGCGAATAAATCGAAGAAGCGTTGAGAGTAAAATTAGATAACAACTCCCGCTTTCTCTTTCTGGCCATCGGGGGCTCGGTGGGGTGGGCGGATGAAGGAGGAGCAGGGATGGAGAGGCGAGCTCTTTTCTCGGGAACTTTTAAGGACTGCCCTCTCCGGGGGTTCACCGCGCGGTCGAGGCTCCAGTTCTCTCGCATCTCTTTACGGAGGACCTCTTTTAGAGTCATCTCTTTTTCATATCGACCGGCTTCGCTCTGCGCGTAGGTGTTCTTCCTTTTTTCTTGCGGTGTTTTACTGAATTTGCCGCAACTCCTTTGATCGCGAAAAAAGAAAATACTCGCTCCCTTTACGGTTACTGAAAATTTAATACAATTTATTAATTTTTGTTTATTAATTTTAAAGGTGTTTTTTAAATTTTTATTACAGTTTCTCGAATTATCTATTTTTAATGAAAAAAAAAAGGAAAGATTGCTTATATTAATTTCCTCACCTCAGCCTCCACGTTTACGATGTCTTATTTTCTTTTTTATTTTACCTCCTACTTTTTATGTCGAAATCCAGGTCTGGGTTGGCCCTACGGCTCATTTATTCAAAGCTTATATTATTAGGCGTAACCCCGGATTTTTAGCTTTCGGTCTGTCCTGCGAAAAGAATCGCACTCCGAGAGTGAGGAAGATAGGGGTAGTGGGGGTGTCGTCATCCCTCCCAGTCTCCTCCGCTTTCTTTCTCTTTTTCTCCCTCTTTTTCTCTCTCTTACACCTCCGGTCCTGCTGGTTAGATTTTTTGAGAGTGGTGGAGCAAAGCCCTAACGGAGAATTTACACTCGAGGGAATTCAAGCGATAACTTACGACGAATTACGAAATAGATTAAACCGGCTTAGCTTCGACTTTTTCAACGAATTCTTCTTTACATTTTTACCTTTTTTTTTCATCAATAGAGAATGTTAAACAATTGTTAAAGTTATTCATTTGAGTTTTATTATTAAAACGTTGACTAATTAACTTTGAATTTTATAAGTCGCTATTGAATGAATTTGTCTGACTAAACGTGTACTTGTTCTACTGATATTCAATTTGCAAATCTTTAAGTATTTATGTTTCTTTTATGTAGTTATTTATATAGTTAAATAACTACCTCGAAATGTTACACATCGCGATTAAATAATTGTCTGACTAAACGTGTACTTGTACTACTGAAATTCAATTTATATATTTAGCTCTTTATCGTTTAAGTGCAAAAACTGTTAAATAATTCTTTATGTAACATATTAATTTTATTTTAAACATTAAAATATTTACTTTAAATAGGATAAATTGTTTGAAGTCGATGATCTGACTAAATACATAACTTTCTACTAAGGAGTAATTTGCCTCAAGGTTGAGCGACAATTAATTATTGCATTAATTTCATTCACAATTTTATTGTACAACAAATAACACTACTAACAATTTTATTAAAATTTATTTCCGTAAAAAAAATATAAATGAAATTCTTTTATGAACAAAATGTAATTGCTCAGAAGCTGGTGCCTTCACAATACCCCAATCGACGCTAAAAAATGAAGCTATCAAGCTTTACAGCTTCAGTTTTTATTTCCTGTACTATATTTCAGCTTTTAGTGCTTCACCTTAAATATCGAACAGATTTTATTGAAAAATTACGCCTAAATGTTTAAACCACCGTGTCCCAAACATAGAAACAGCCATAAAAACCGGAGCAGCAGTACTAAAACTGTACAAATAAGGAATTCCCCCCCTTTCTCCGTGGACATTAGCGTACTCGAAAGAAAATTGCAGTGGTCATTAGCAGCGAGCCGGTATTAAAATGCACAAGAGCATCTCCCACACAGAGGCAGAGCTCGCGCAAGGTTGAAAATTGAATAAGCCATTAGACGTCTGTCGTACGCCTGACCAGCGCGTCCGGTTTTCCAGGGGTGGTTGACATTGTTCCGCTATCGTGGCTCGTACGTGTCGCCGTTATAAATCTCCAAAGGACGTCGACGTCCTTTCGCGCGCAGCTGCGTCCTCGACGACAAGGTCTTTGTCGTTCTGTTTAACGACTCCAAGTGTCTCCCCGGAGAGGGAAACCGAACACTCCTAGGTCAGTTTTGTTGTAAACTTTAATGGCCGTACACGGACGCCTCCGATTTACCAACAATGCCCTTCCTCGGGTATTGATTTTATAAAAGCCCGATTTATTGTCGCGTCGTACCTACGCTTCTAATTTCATCGAAATTTATTATTTTTTTATCCTTTTTCCTTTTAGGTACGTTCTTTTTATTAAATTATACCGTTTTTCGTTGCCTTCACACACTTTTTTACAAAGCTGTTTCATTTTATTCAATTTTTATATACTTGATTTATTTAATTTAACGGGATAGATAAGTCCTTTTTAATTGCGAAGGTGGAAGATTGGAACGTTCGCTATGACGCAGTGATGCATTTTGATCTCGTCGAACCAAATTGTTTTAGATTTATTTATTAAGCCAACGTTTCGGCACTGGTATAAGTGACTTTTTCAAGGCTGAATTGAAAAAATTTACGGTTTTAAATTGAAGATTTATTTAATACTATATTAAAAAGATGTCTGGAGTATGAGAAAGAAGTTTTAAAATATATTTTTGATCTCAAAGCAAAATCCAAGTACTTAGTTCGTCACGATCAATATAGTAATAAATTAATCTAATACAATTTTAGTTGCCCTCCAATCAAGTTCTTTCAAATACAATGACATTACAAAATGTATGAAAAAAAAAATAATAACACGATAATAGTATAATAAGTAAATGTAAGAAAGTTAAGAGCTAGTTGATAAAAGTGGTAAAAACAGTATCAGTAGTTATTTTAGCCTACTAGGAGTAAAATAAAATCCTTCGTTTTAAATGAATCTCGAAATTAAAAATTTTAACATTATTTAATTTAAATTTAAACTTGAATAAAATATTACATTTTTAAGAGAAAAAAAACTGACATAGCATTTATCTCCAAAGTACAAATATATATACAGTACGAAATTATTGATAAGGAATTCGCAGTTCACCGGTTAATCCTCAACTCCGATAATTCGGCAGTTTACCATTATGAGCTTCTTAATTTTAACGATCCATCGTATCAAGACGCTCGCTCTCGAAAGCTTAAGGGCCCGCCTTAACGGCGCGCTACGATCTCCCAGTAAATTAATGAAGTTATAATTGGCCTTATCCATAGTGATGCCGTCGATACGGTATGGGTCATACCCTCGACGATGGACGCACCTTCCGAGACGCATACAGACGCGCCGGCGAAAGCAGTCCCACTGTCATAAATCTCCGAGCGATCACCATTATCATTATCTCCGCAACGGCAGCGTCCTCACCTCGTTAACACGCAGATTACATAATCTCAAGATCTCCATAAACGGTATACTCATCTCGTAGAGCAATGCCAACAGCCTCACTTTTACGGCGTCCCCTCTCGATCAATTTTTATGAATTCTCAAAACGTTCGTAGCGATCCCGTTGGAAACTCGACCGATTAACGATCGATTAAAAATTCAAAGGGAGCTCTCGTCGAAAAATCGATGACGCCCTCGGCGAGCACCAAAGTTAAATAAAACGCGCGGGCGGGGGTGTATTGTGCGGCCGGAGGGGAAGGGGGGCCCGAAGAATTGGCTGGAAGCGGCGCGTAACTCGATTGTCGTCGAGCCAACCGAAGTAACGAAATCAAACATGCGCGCGGGCGGCCGTCGGTTCGGACCAGATGGACGGCGGCTGCAATGCAGAGAGAGGAACGCGGAGCCGCGGTTTTGCGGAGCACCGCAACGGCCTCTGGGCTCCGGTTATCTCGCGCGGAGGGAGCGCGCGAATAATCATTCGCGGACCCCCGAATACATCACCCTCGAGCCGTTTATTTTGATTTCTTGCGCTTTTGTTTAAATGATTTAGCGATGCGGAGGTGGGCTTCGTCTATGCCGGTCGGCCGCTGAACTGGATAATCAAATCGAGCGCCTGCCTCCTTGTTATTCGAGCGCGGTTCGCTCGGATGCTGCGCGCTATGGTGATTTTCTAATTCTATTGAATAATCGCGTCCACGGGATATCGGGAATCTGCGGGCGAATGGGAAATTAAACATATTATCACTTTTTTTAGAAGCTGTTTTAGTTCAAAGTTATTTGTTTGTAATTTAGGTCGACAGTTCGTGATGAATGCTGATCGACTATTAGTTTTAAAACAAACTCCTTTCGCTTCGAATGTATACACAGAGAGAAAAAGCATGTACTAATATTTGGAATAGTCAATGTTAATGTTCTCGTAGACTAATGTTACTAATAAAATTACAGTAGTTTGGGAAATATACAAGAAAAATTACAATAGTTTGGGAAATATACAAGAAAGATTACAATAGTTTGGGAAATATACAAGAAAAATAACAATAGTTTGGGAAATTTACAAGAAAAATTACAATGGATTGTTGTAAAATTTACAAGACAAATTACAATAGATTATTGTTGTAAAATTTACAAGAAAAATTACAATACAATAGATTGTTGTAAAATTTATACAAGAAAAATTATGATACTTTCTTGAAAAATTTACAAGACAAGTAAATTTTCTAACAAGTAAATACAGTAAATTTTAGAAGAAATTGTTGTAATTTTTCTAATATCGTTAAAGCCTCTGAGAACATTAAAATTGACAATTGTAATTTTTAGTAACGAATTTTTCTTCGTTAGTTGAAAGACGTTCGTGTTCGGATTGTAGTTGAGTGGAGAGGACTCGAATGATCGTTACGAACCAAAGTTGTAATTAATAACTTTATTCTGTCAGAATAAAGTTATTAATTATAACTTTGGTTCGTAACGATCATTCGAGTCCTCTCCACTTAATTTTTCTTCGTGTATAAATCGTATTATTAAAACGAATAATCGATTATTATTTTCTACCGAATATTATATAAAATAAACGTAAATAAACTTTTACTTCTAAATAACCAAAAGTGTATAGTAAATCTTCTTAGTAGGCTTTTATAACGTGGAATTGACTCGAAAACAGTAGGTCCCTGCGCATTGTGCATGAGTAATCAATTATTCTAATCGAATATATAAACGCATAATTATTTTCCACGGCAAACGAATTTATTAATTATGGTTTATATTTGTAATGATTGCGCGCCACTTGCGCGCAATAATGTCCAATAATTTGTGCATTGTCGAGCGGATATTTGTTTGTTTCGTTAATTCAACAAATTCTCCATCAAGCATAGCAGATATATTTATCGTTACACGTCGACTTTAAACGCGATTAAACTTGTGAATTCGCACAAAACGTATTCCATTGATTTCTCTCGCGAGATAATAATGTTCTCCCCCATTAGTGATCGCATTCTAAATAAATTATTCGCTAAAATGGGGAAGCTATTTGACCGATTTGACGAATTTCAGAGAGCCAACGTAAAATAAGCGTCGCTGCTTTATTAACAACGCGCAGATTGGCAAAATCATTTTAAAACTGCGTCGACGTCGATCGAAAAATAGATTAACTGTGATACCCATACCATTAGAAAACTCGAGTACGAGAATGTACTATTTTGCGCACTCAAACGCGTGCGCAAAATCGATTTTTTTCTTGTTTCAGAAAATAATATTTTCTCAAATCGATATTACTCGACGGTAATTCTATCGCCGTTAAATATCTAACGTTATTAGTCGATGAGGCAAGCGGTGGAGGGAGGCTAAACTCCGAGGCGGTCTTTAAATTATCGTGACCCAGAAAGTCAATCGCCGGTAGGACGTACTACGAAATCACGAGGTTACCCCCCGCTCCCCGCGCTGTATTTTCTCGTTTGCGAGAGGACGACAGAAAGAGGAGGTATGCAAGCTCAACCGGGAGAGAGGGAATATACATCGTTAAGCGAATACTCGGGGGCGCAATCGCCGCCGCAAAACCGAAAACATCTTGATTTATGACTCGGGACAATCAGGCATGTTGCTCATTTATATCGATACACTTCGGGCTCCGTTGGAGTGTGGTGTGTACTATTCAAACATCGTTTCATTGTTCCCTCTCTCTCCCTCTTTTTTTTTTAATAATAATTCCATTCGGTGTTCTTATTCGAAAAATTTTGTATTATTGTAAGTATTATATAGAATTAATTATATTAAAATTATGTAAGAATTCTGGAGTACACTTATACTTTTAAATGATGGATTCCCTTATATAAATTGAGCGTTCGAGATTTCGATCTTTTGTTCGAAAATCTCGAAACGATTTTGAATTTCGAGAAAAGAAATTGGATGTCGAGAGAGAAAGATCGTCATCTTAGCCTAAAAACTTCGTATAAAAAACGAGGCGCGCGTAGCGCGCTCAATCTAACTAGTATTTAATTTATTCGAGATTCTTCGAGAAATTCTCATATAATATTATCAATTATTCATTCTTTTATTGTATACAGAAGTTCGAGATCATCATACAATTTTTTGATATATAAAATAAATAAATAAGTGATGAGTGACTTTCGAGTTACATTTGTGCAACAATCCATTTTCATTAAGATGAAATAATTAATCAAATAATAAAGATCGTAAATATTCTTGAATAAAAACACACCGATAAGATTCAACGAGAAAAACCATTAATTCCTATTTTCAATAAAACAAATATACAATTGATTAGTAAATACATTTACGTAAAGCAATATAATGATACTTATTGCCCTGGTGAATACAAAAATAAATAAATGTATTTTTGTATGTAAGTACTCTCCGTAAAAAAAGTTATTCACGTCAAATAACTTCAAATTTCCAGTTGCCGAGAAATCAAACTCATCGAGTAAAAGAAAAGAAAAAAAGTGCCAAACAACTTGATAGATTTTACACAGGAATTGAAATTTCCAGTAATTACTTGAGAAGGAAATTCGACTTGATAATGCGGCGCGCCGCCTGTATAGGTTAATGCGAGGCCAGTTATCCGAGGGATAGGGTGGATGGGGGGGACTCAAAGGATCCAATTGGAATTGGCGTCTCTAAAGACGAGCGGCTGCGGCAACGGCAATGAGGCTGCATTGAGACAAATGGTACGGGAGACGATGAATCATCACGCGTCAAAGGCAGGAAGTACCTCTGTAGTCGGTGCGCGCCCATATACAGCTCGCCGTTCCGCAGGCCTTGTCAGGGGAACTTCGCGGGAAGCGGAATGTAGGACGCGCGATGCGGGGTAGGAGGAGGCGAGAAGAATAACTCTTCACGTGTCGGTTCGCAGCGAATTTTCTCGGAACTATTATATCGGGAGCTCTGGAACTCGCGCGAATTTATGGCTCGCGAAATTTAAAATTATTGCCCGTCGTTGGCCGCGGATTGAAAAATTTCGATTGGCTAAATTTTCGAACCGTGCCCCTCAACCCTCGCCTCTGCGAACGCCATTGACTGTCAAATGCAATTTTAAGTTTTACGATGCTGTCGAAGAAATGTCCATATAATGTTGCTTCAAGGCGACTCTTTGGCTTTATCAGCGAATTCTTATTTACGTTTTTTTTTTTTATCGACGGAATGGTTAAATAAAGCTATTTAGTACTTTTGATTCAAATATTGAAACATTAACTTAACTAGGAATGTTGTAAATCGCGATTAAATTTCGCAGCCTGACTAAACGTATACTTGTTCTACTGAAATTCAATTTACTCATCCTCATGATCTATTCTAAAATATTTGTTAAAGTTATTTATTAATTTTTATTTAATAATTAGTATTAGTTTAGTTATTATTATTAGTTGTAGTATTAGTTATTTGTATTATTTAATTAATAATTATTATGTTAAATATTTAAATATTAAATTACTAAAATGAAATTCCGTAAATTAGGATTGAATTTGAGCGCGACTACACGTATACTTGTTCTACTGAAATCCAATTTGCCAATCATCATGAACTATTTTGTTTGTGTTAATAAATTTTGGAATATATTTTAAAGTTATTTATTAATTGAATTTTAAATATTTGACTATTAAATAACTAAATTGGAGTACTGTAAATCGCGATTAAATTTGAATCTCTGACTAAACATATACTTGTTCTACTTAATTTCAATTTGCAGATCCTTAGTAATTCTTGACTGTTTAAGTCGAGAAGTTGTTAAATAATTATAATTCTTTAATAAATTTATTAATTTTATTTTAAATATTGAAACATTAATTAACTAAATAACCTATAAGTTTTACGACGCTTTTGACCAAATATCCATACCGCGAGAATGCTGCCTCGAGAAGGCAATTTCAAAAAGTTCAATCTCGTAATTTTCTGCGGACAGGCTGAATAAAAAGAGTTAACTGATGCCTTTCAGTCGACTTGAGCGGATAATAAAGCAAAACGGTAATCAGTATTGATTTGTTTGCTTTAAGCTCAGCAAGTAAATAAAAAGCACCGGGGCATCGTCGAGAGTCGAGTTAATTTTATTGCTCCTCGTAATACAATTTTCGCTGAGCGCCAGTGCTGCCAATAAAATAATTCATTAAAGGAGAAAACACGACGGACCCGTCGGACGTCGAGAGAGAAACTTTTATTAAGCATCTAGCCGTAAAATTCTTTCGCCCGCTCGCGCAACGCTCTCCCGGGCAATCAATTGGACTCCTGCTTCACTCCAGTGTACCGACGCCAGTTGCCGGGCGTAATGGCTTTTTAAATATATTGCTAATTCTTTTAAGATAATAAAACTAAGCGCATTGCTGAGCCCCCGTCCCAATTAACCTTTTGCAATCGTGAGCAGGAGGTGGGGGTTTTGCGAGGAAAGGCGCATAGTTCGACGCCTCGATAAGATTTAAGAACAACGAAGGCGAGAGAAGAGAACAAAAAAAAAAAAATAACGCTGAATCGGGTAGTACGACTCGGGGAAAAAGAGAAATAAAAAAAGCCCGGCGAACGGCTTGTTCGATAGGAGTCGCAATATCGATACCCTGAGAAAACGAAAGAGAGCAGGGGGGAGATAAGCTGGAGTCGTTCGTTGTTGCGGACAGAATTCAGTTGAATCTACTAAATTTTCTACTTTTTAATTCGCGTTAATTAATCCCCAATTCGTTATCTTATCTTACAATAAAATAAAGTTTTTTTTTCTTCAGTTTTAGTTATTTGATATCTGCAATTCCCTAGAAGATTGTTTAGACAGTGCTTCTATTTACTAGTAGTTGGTTAAAATCGTACCAAAAATTTATAAAAACTACCAATCCATTGGAATGCACTTATGGGGGGGGGGGGGTATACTTAAGATTTATGCAAGTTGGAAAAATGTATTTCTTATATACAATTTTTATCCAGTTTGGAAAAATGCATTTTTTGTGCATTCGGGAAAAAATTTCTTTTTATGTAAGTACTTTGTATTTGGGAAATTATTTTTTAAATTATTTTTTATTTGAACGTTCCCTTATAAACAATGAAACTCAACGTATTGAATCTTGAAAATCAACATTATGAGGAAACTTTGAAATAAATGTTGAAAATCAAGCTAAATCAAGGTGGATTCTCAACGTTCCTATTTTCAACCGAAAAGCGTATATTTTCAAAGTGAATTTCACTTATTCTTATTTAAAGCGCAGCGGAATAAATATAGCCTCAGCCATTGAGAAAGCATAATTTTCAGATGGAGAAATAAACGGGCAGCGAGCAGCGGGCTAAAGTGACGAGGAGCCCCTGAGCTTTCGCTCACTAAATTCCCAGGTCGGTTGAAATGCTCGCATGCGGTCAACGCCAGCTGTTCATCTCCTTCGCGAGGCAGCGGCAGTGCTCTCGGTTATAGCGGATCCTGCAAGATGCAGGCGCGCCAGAAGTTCCGTGCTTTTAATCTCTCGCTCCTCCGCCAGCCATTACTGCAAATTAAACGGCGAACGGCGCGAGTTCGCTCGCGCTGCAATTGGAAAGATGTGCAGGGGGCGCAGCGCGAGACTCGGCTGAAAGGGCCCCGCCGTTGAATGCACCGACGCTTCGGCCTTTCAGCCGGCTTCGCGCGATACGGCGACGCTGACTAATTTAATGACGGACACTGCCTTTTTTTTTTACTTTTTTTTAACTTTATTTTCGATAATTGCATGCTATTCATTGCTTCTTATAGTATCCGACGTCTCTCTTAATAATAGGAGTAATGGTGTCATCGTATCAGCAAATTAATTTATTTATTAATTAATTAATTTATTTATTTAAAGTAACTGAAGATTCTATGAGGTAAGTAATCCGGCAGAGGAAAATAAATTTCCTGTTCGCCAGATACTATAATCGTTATATTCTAGAGAAAAGAAAGCAGTCCCAGTTAGCTCATTCCTTAAAGTAAAACTGAAAAAGAGTCGAGTTTACTATAAACTTGCTTAAAACTATTAAACAACAAACTTAAAACTACAGAAACAATACTGTAGTCTTTATTAACATAGATAATGTTTTGACATAGTAACAAATATTATTTTGCATTATTTATTTAATCAGAGATCTTAATTCGTTTTTCTTAATTGTAACAGGATCAAATCAGATGTTTTCAATTTTTTTTATAGATTTAATTATAGCTATTTATTATCACTTCTCCATTCTTTTAATTTATCACTAGAGGATATCTTGCTTATATCAACATCTTCGAGATTATTTTTAAAATAATTTTTTCTGGATTAAATTTTTCGATAAACAAAGTAAATAAGTAAGTGAAAAGTGACTGGACTAGATCGTTCTTAAAGGTGACAGAATTTGAAATTTATACCTAATTATTTTGTAAGTGTCGCCAGGGCTATACAAATTACAAACAATTCTTTAATTAAATATTTAAGGAGAAATCGAAGGAGCCCCAAATCGAATGTTGATTTTATGTCGTACAGCTATTTTAATGATATATTTAAGTAATTTATTTTTAAACTACTTAAATAATTCTGAAAAATACTTACTATTACATGAACAATCGAATTGTTTCATTTTTTTTCAATCACAAAATATTAACGTCAAATTCGAACGATTAACTTTTTAATATTTCACAATATTTCATAGATGCTTAAAATTAAAAAAAAAAATTGGTTCTCGTTTTGAGTACTTGTGAAATATTAAATAAAAAAATTGCTTATAATTTCTATAGCCCTGAAGAAGACACTTGCTCCAGTACCAATACGTTCGCGTGATAAATAATTAAATAAATTAATTTAAATTCTCCATCCTCAAAATAAATAAATACACCCTCCAAATTTATTCCAATGAAATCCCACTGAATTTCAAGGCAGTGATATACTTTTTACTTAAAACAGTGGATTTTCACAGTGATATACTTTTTACTTAAAACACTGAATTTTCACAGTGACATACTTTTCACTGAAAAACAGTTAATTTTCACAGTAACATACTTTTCACTGAAAAACAGTGAATGTTCACAGTGACATACTTTTATCTTCAGTTAAACGTTTACTGAAAATTCACTGTGTTTCAATCAATTGCATGTCACTACACTGAGGAAAAATTCCAGTAAAAATTACTATCCTGTCTAGAAAAGTGGCCACAGACTGTCACGTAGTGGAAAAATTACCATCCTGTATTGGAAAAATTACCGTCTTGTATTGGAAAATTTACTAGAATTATTGAAAACTTTACTATAACTCTAATAAAATGTACAATATTTTCTAGTAAAATTTATAATACAGGATGGTAATTTTTCCACTACATGACAGTCTGTGGCTACTTTTCTAAACAGGACAGTAATATTTACAAAAATTCTTTCTCAGTGTACTTTGAAATTCAGTGAAATTACAGTAAAATAATGCAACTTCGAATAATCGAATTTTTACTTTAATAAATGTCGCAGTGTACTTCCGCAAGGAATTCGCAGCAGCCACACGCGTTCTTTCCACGTTAATCCATTAAGCAAGCCGCGACGGACACATTGGCAATGCAAACGAGGAGCCGACTCGCAGGGCTCCGAGGTGGCCGCGGGAACAAAGGCTCTTGAAATTCAAGCGGCGTGCGCCGTCGGCGGCCCCGGTACGCGTCCCGGTCTGACCCCTCGAAACACCACAATAGTTTTCCAATCGCGCGATTTCCCGATTTCCGCGCGCGTGTAACGGCCGCCGCGGTTTGGCGCGGAGCGCGAAAAAGGCAGAGGGCAAGAACGAGACGGCGATTGTCCCCGGTGCCCTCGACGGGAATTGCATCGTGTCGACGAGTAACCGGCCCCCCGGGGGCCGGCCGAGAGTTCAACGCTCGTTTACCGAGAAATACCGATTACCCCGGCTGCCCGGAACGCCGCTTTCAAAGGACTCGCTCCGCGCATCTTGTCACCCCGTTCACGGCCAAGTGATTAAGGGGCGCCATCGATTTACGCTGTACTATTTTTTTCTTGTGTTCTCAACTCTTTTCTCTGCTGCTTTATACGTCCTTTCTTTCTTTTTATTGTGACTAATGGCGAAATTTAAATTAATTTATTGATCTTGTATTTCATATGTAGAATAGAATAGAATAGAATAGTTTATTACTGTAAATTACGGTATTTACGAAAGGTAGATTCTCTATAATCCTTGTATATAAAATGTATAAAGTATAAAAGCTAAATCGTATACAATTTTACTTTGTATATTACGGGTAGAATTAAGTTCAACGCGAAAAAACAATAAAAAAAGAGAATGCAAATGAATTTAAAAAAAAATTACTAGTAATGTGTCAGTTCGTACAGCTGGTTGAGTACAAGGAAGATTGTGAGGAGATTCACGATAGTAAAGTACAGTAAATTTTAAATTAAAAAATTGCCTATAAGGCAGGATCATCCTACAATTTACTAATCAGTCCAGTAGGCTGATGTGGGTCAAAACACGCTAATAATTAGTTTACTCATGACCCCCCTACAATGACCACTTTATTTCCCTCAAAACAGGGATTAATAACTCAATTTATTTCTCAATAAAGATTTCTTTATTTCTCGTAGACACAATTTTTCAATGTCTCCAGACAGGGAATAAATATTTCTTGATTTCCCATATAACTGTTTTTTTTTTGGAACTTTGATAAAGTGTCCACAGGAAAATCAGGAATAAAATACTGTATTGTTACAAGGGAGCAAAGTACATTATTCCCTCGCTTCACTCGGGACTGGAAATTTTTCCCTCCGGGAATAATACTGCACTTTCCTCCCTTGCTACATAATGTACTACTATAAATCTCTCGATTAATCTCTCTATTAACATATCGAAATACATTTTATTCGCTTATAATGTAGAAAATAAAAAAAACTAAATTCTTCGAGAATTTTAATAATAAAACTTCTCACATATTTTCAATAGGAAGCTCATCGTTTCACGGCATATACTACTAATAGTGCACCTGAAAATAATGTTAATAAATATTGTTAACAGTTTCACGGCGACCCTAAAAGGGGATCGCATTAAAATTCGCCGACTTCCCCATCAAAATTCAAAATTATTCTCGAGTCGATCGAGTTAGCGAAGTTTAGACTCTGCACCCTCGGCAGTGACAGAAAATCTTTTCGTGATAATTTCCGTCTCGATTCCACCGGCGTATTTTTCCTCGCTGCGCCCCTCTTTTACATCTTCGTCCGCCTAATTCTCTCTTTTTATTAGGAACACCGTCTCGCCGGCTCACTTTTTTTCCTCGCGACGTTGTCGTCTCCCGACGAGATCGACTCCCCGGTCCTTCTCCCCCCTCCACCCCCCCCCCTCGTTACTACACAGAGAGGTGCCGCATAGTCGTTGGTTCCACGGCAAATTATTTCCTCCAGCGGAGCATGAATTCCAACCGTAATTACATTTCGCCTGATATTCTATTAGTATTACCAGGGCCCGCGCCGTCCTTTACGCTTCGCCTCGCCGAGGGGAAAAGAGAGCGCCGACGACGACGCTCAGTTAAAGATCCGCCGACAAATGAGCGACAATTATGACTATCAGAAGCAACAACTCTTTGTCTTAACGCCCGGCTGTTTGATTCGCCATTGTTTGTTTCATTAAAAAAAAAGAACGAAAATAAAATCCGTTCCTTTTGATTTTATTTTTATAGAATGTACTATATAAGAATCATTAAAGCTCTTTTATAATGAAGAGTACGTCATTTCAGTATTTTTATAATATATATTTTTGATTTTCACACTCCATTAGAATACTATCTAAAAAATGTTTGTATTTACAAGTAGTCTCTTTTAAATGTATTTTGTTATAAATTTATTCATAAAAAATGCATTTTTTTCTAGAATGCATAAAAAATGCATTTTTTCTAGAATGCATAAAAAATGCATTTTTTCCAACTGTATAAATAATTATTCATTCACTGAGGCATTGCTGTGATTCTGTTTAACTAATTTGTAGATACTCACTACAATTTTAAAAACAAATCTCTAGCATTATAATTTCAAAGAATTTTCTCTAATGACGTAAAACAAATTGTTCGAGCGCCAAAATGGAATTTATCAACGTAAAATGATATCCGACCGGTGGAGGTATATTGAAATCCTTAAAAATCAATGAAAAATTAAACGTGAAATTTACGGCAAGTGCTATTTTATAAAAAATCAATGGGGAAACTCGCGCAGTCGAATTGAGCGCGGCGCGCGCGAGGCCATTGAAGCACCGTCGTCCGATTATTCGTAGAAAATGAAATATTTCAGCTGATTAATTTTATGCCTGGATGAAATTACGGGAGCTCGACAATTCACCCCTTCCCCTCCCTCCGCCGATGATAAACAGCTAATATCCCTGTATTTCCACTTGCGCGCGCCTCGAGCCTCGATTTCGCCGATAATCGGATTCTCTTTTCATGGGACCCTGGAGCCTCGTGACACGAGAGCCAGCCAACCAGGCAGGGCAGGCGAGCTCGGGGAAAAGGATTGGGAGGATACGCCACGTATAACCTGTGCTACGAAATAAAAAAAAAAAAAAAAAAAAAAAAGAGCGGCGAAGCGAGCGCGGGAGAGGGAAAAAAGGATATCGCTGGGGAGTGAGAAAAACGCACGACATCGAGGCGCGAGAAAATGGAAGACGAAGAGGATCAGACCCCAGGAATTCTCAAAATTCGTTCAATTCGCTTTTCCGCCTGATGTATCTATACGGCTCGCCGGTACAAAATTTATTTTCTCAGACTTTCCTCTTGGCCTTCTTTCCTTCTCCCTCCCCCTTCGCTCGTCCGAGTCGGCGCCTCGCTTATATCGAGGAAGTAATGGAATTTTTCTTAGGCGAATTGTTTTGTCGCCTCAATGCTCTTGCTAATTACTTAACGCATTATGTTGCAAAATATTAAAAAGTTCATCGCTTGAGGTTTTCAGAAATATTTCGTGATTAAAAAAAAAAAAATTAAAAAATTCATCGCTTGAGGTTTACAGAAATATTTCGTGACTAAAAAAATAAGATGATTCGATTGTTTAATTAGAGGCGGTAGTTTTCATTTTAAAATCAATTAATCAAGAATTACTTTAAGTGATTAAAAATGTCGAGAGCTGATTTCGCTCGTTTGGTCGGACGATTTTCAAATCGAGGAAGGGACGTGGGGGGGAGGAGGGCCAGTTCAAGTGGCATTCAGAGGTGGCAATCGAGCGTCAAAGATCTTTAAACGTTCAGCATCCCTTTTCTCCCTCCCACTCTCCCTTTCGACGTCTTCCTCCATTCTGTAGGGGATGCTTTTCTCGGGCCGATTGGTGCAGAAGGAGGAAGTGAAATGAAAGCCACCCCGCCTATTGACAAGTCGGCCGAACACTAAGATGCGCTCACTTCTGTCTACTTGAGTTACTGTATACTGGCCAGTCTTGTCGGACTTCCTGACTCATGTATAATTAGAATTTTTAATTTTTTCTTTAAGATTAGTTAGTTATATTATATTATATTATTTTATTTCTTTTTTTTTTAAAATATTTTAGTTTTTTTATCAAAAAAACTGGAATATATTATTTTATTAATTAAATATACTTTGTTTAGTTCCATTATTCAGTACCTCGTGATGTATGTTTTTTAAGTTTTTTTTAAAACTAATTAATTTATAATTTATAATAAAAAATAAAATAAAATAAAAATATGATCTTTAGAGGCTTCCAGATTCAGCAGTTGCCATTTTCGAATATTCTCCTAAGTGAAAATGATATACTAAAAGTCCCTCAGAGCTTCCGAAATGTATGTAACTTGTAAAGGCATGACTAATTACAAGAAAATGAACAATGTCTTACCAAAACCAAATATTCTACTTAAAAAGTGAAAGTGAAAGTATTTTTTTTTTTTTTTTAATTAACTATTATATAATTTTAAAATTAAAATAAAATGAAACTATGAACGTTAGATGATTTTTTAAATAAAATGTTATAAAAAAAATACTAAACTATTTAAAAGCAGCTTTTATTTATCTAAGCAACCCAAGCTATAACATTAACCAACGTCTTTTTAAATTTCATGACGATTTAAAGTAACATTCTGGTATAACCACCGTCGCCTTAAAAGCTCGGGCGAAAATATTTAAGGCCAAAGCACCCGGTCTCCGCTATCTCGGCCTTAAAAAAAATTAACTCCGCCAAGTTTCTCACGAAGGATAGGAGAGTAGGAGGAAGGCGGAAAGATGAGAGCGTCCGTAATCACCGAGTGTTCCTCGTAGGAGCCCCCGCGTGAAAAAAAATAGTCTCGGTAGAGAGCAAAGGGGAGCAGGGCGTGAATCTTTCGTGGCATATTTGCCATTGCGCGGGAACTACTTTGCGGCGGGAAATTCGGTCCAAAACGCTAATGAAATCCGAGGGGCCGAAGTCATCTCTGGAGGTGGCTTATAGACCGCACGGCTTCATCTAACTTCACGAGCGCTCAGACGGAAAGTCTACTCACTTTGGTTCCTGCATTTAAGACCGTAATAAAGTGCACAATTATTTTCGCTTAAATTCCGCCAATAGAATTTTACTGTTATTATTAATTTATTTATTAAGGGGTAACACCACTCTGATGGCTGAATAAAAGGTCTATTTTTAATAATTTTTTTGGTGTGTGAGTAAAGACGTATAGGAAATCTTTTTCAAGCGGTTAGTTAGTTTATATAAGAACAAAAAAAAATAATTATTTATGCATGCAGGGAGTAAAATAGGGGGTTATTCTCGCGGGTGATGTTCACCCAAGGGAATAAGCCCCTATTACTCGCAAGGTGCATATAAAATTCTTCGCCCTAATTATTCATAAGTCCACTTTATTTAACAACAACTCAAATTAATAAGTAGTAAGAGTAGGTATGTACATTCTATTCTGCAAATATTCATTTTAACTTTTGTAGACATATGTAAGCTTTCGTAAGACATATTTTAGTTATCATAGACAAAGTGTCTCTATAAATGTTAAAATGTGTCTACACAACCTAAAATATGACTACAAAAATTAAACGCGAGAATTATAATGAGACAAAAGAATAAAATATGATTTTACTCCGTCTACAGAGGTCCATAAAGTAGACTTTATGGATGATTAGGGTGAAAAAACAATTTTTGTATTTAATTAATAATGATACAAATTGGCGGCGTCAGTGCCGGACACTTTTTCTCAACAAATATTTGAGCTGAGATAAAAAAAAACAAAGTTACTACTTACTAATTATCCGCATAATATTGCCTATACCTATAGATCTATTGTCTATTCCATTCCCGAGGTGCGAGAAGATTGTTTTTTATCAATCAAATTTTGTAAAAAAAGGTTTATTAAAAAAAAATGTCCAATTTTTTGACCTAAAAAATAGCTCAATAAATTTTATCTAAAATAAAAAGCTTATACATTGAATTAAAAAACCCCTACGTAATTCTCTATAAAGAATCTATAATTGAGCCGCTTGACGCTGCCGAAAAATCAGCAGTATAGTAGAGCTCTACTACTGATTTTTCTGAAGCATCAAGCGGCTACTTTTTAAATATGCTATTTAAAAAATGAATTTTACGATATTCAAGCATCGTTTAAACAAAAAAAAGAAGAAAAAATTTGAAATCCTAGAATGGCGTCACCCCTCAAGCTTCTTAAATAAGCCGTGACTAGAGCTTCACCAAGGACAAGTTAAATTCCGGACTATCCAGGTGGATATATAACTTATCTATTGAATAAAATATAGAAAGAGGAGGGAGTCGACTGGAATACAAGCGATCCGACTGACGGAATTCGACCCTACTCCGGTCTTGCATGCGCGACACTTAACCTTATTTGAGGCGCGCGTGGGTGGGCCAAGGCGAACCAGGAGATTCGAAGGCAGTAGTTAGGCGGTAGTTAGGAGAGCCGCAAGTGACGTATCGATATGCAGGCTCACGCAGAGCCGACTCCGGAAACTTCAAAGAGAGAAGAGGCGAGGGAGGGGATGAGTGCCGCGAGAGAAAGAGCACAAGTTGAAGGGCGAGGAGAGATGAACGGATAGACGGATGGAGAATCTTCCTCCCGATGAGAGGCTAAGGTAAAGTGGGTAGGCAAAGTACACGTGTTAGCGCTTCTTTTTAGTCGAGGTGAAACTTTCGTGCCTCTCGCTCGCGAATACCAATGCTAAAGGCTGATCTGGAATGTATCAGGAGCCCCCGATGCTTTCGCCGGCATTCAATATCCAAGCGGGAGAAAAGGAGATATCGAGATACGAGTAAGTAAAATAAATTATAATTAACTGGATACAATCCTGAAATACAGTGATAGTCGGGGAAAAAAGGAGCATGACTTGTGTGGCTGTGGAGAAGCATCCTCGAGAACGGAGCTCATGAAGAGGAATAATCCCCGATAAATAGCGCGATAATCTGCGAAATCTGCGTCATTCCTCAAGTACAATCGACGCCGTCGTGTTCTCTCCCCACATTCCAAAGAAAAGCGCAGATGACAATTGCTCACGTACTCGCATCGGTATGGTGGACACGTAAAACTTCCTCGGACCATCTCCTACTTTCTTTCACTTTAATTTTATTTATCTCTCGTTCACCGCTCCTTCGCTTATTTCGCTTGGAAAATAGATATTCAATTTAATCATTTATGAAATCCCCGTTGAAAACTTCGTAGAATCAAACAGTCGAGTGGGAAATCCCAAAACAATGCTTCTATTTTGGTCACTCACGTCCTACTATCTCTATATTTTTTATTAAAGCTTAATGTACTAAAAGATTAAGGATAAATATACTTTTAGTATAAAAACAACGATGTAAAAAATCGATATAATACTAGATATTACATTATCTGTGCTGCTCGTGCTCTTTTTTTTTTTTAAAAATTAAAGCTTACGGCTTTTATATTAAAGATGCATAATTCTTTTAACTAAAAACAACAGCATCATAAAGAATATTGAGGTAAAAGCGGTAATCTTCTTTACGATGCCGGTGTTTCTATTTAAAATGAATTATTACATTTTTAATCTACAAATCATAAACTTAAAAATAAAATAAAATTTCCACCCTTTCAAATAGGAAGCACTTTTATGAGGGTGTCCCGCTCACCTAAAAATGAATAAAAGAATTAAGACTGCAAAGTATGGGTCCGATTCGCTTTGTTGCTCCCGTTGAAAAAAAATATATATATATAAAAAACAGTCCACATTGTTTTTTGTCAGGTGGTACCGTAGCTTTATACGTGTACACATCCAATAAATATCGGGGATCGGACGCGACTCGTATCGATGTTATACGAGCGTTGTCCTCGACGTGTTTCCCTGGAGCTCGTCCGTCGCGCTTTTATGCGACCCTTCGGCCGTCCGATGGGTTCCGCTGGATACGCCGGACTTTAGCGCGCTGGAAAGGTGCAGCAACGAATCACCGCCATCTTGTTCGGCCCAGTGCATCTTCTCTTGTATTTGCCGGCGATTCGCCCGTCTGATGTATTCCGCTCCTTTGCCGTTGTCTTTTACGACAAAGGGTTCGCCTTTTATTATCTCGGTGTCTTTATGGCCTTCCGCTTATTCTGGTGAATTTTTCTTTGTACCATTTTCATGGGGGATGATGCTGGGCGTTTGGTTATTACAAAATTTTTCCTTATACTGTTATTTTGCGCTGCTGTATTGTGCGGCTATATCATTTTCTTTTTAGTGCGCGTGTATTTTACGAAAAGCAACTGGTGAAAAAATTATTTATAAAATTGTTGCGTCTGCTACTGATGGACTCCTTGTGTAGGAAATAATTCCAGTAGTAAATTGACAACTAGTGACGAGTGATAGGTAAATTATTTAGGAATACTTTCTAGAATTAGTCAGAAGTTGCCAATTTCAAACATTCTACTTAAAAAGTGAAAGAGATGTAGGTAAGTTGCAAAGCTTTGACTAATAAATTCAAGAAATTTCAATTTAAAGATAGAAACATTTCTGTATAAAACTGGATATTTTACTTGCTGTAAACTTTAACTTCAAAAGTTGTAAGTATTTTGAGAAAAAAAAAATCGAATATTTTACTTAAAAAGTGAAAATAAGATACTAAAAGTCTCTTAGTGCTTTCGAAATGTATGTAATCTGCAAAGTTACATGAAATCTAAAGAAAAATAGAATATTTTACATAAAAAGTGAAAAAAATGAGATACTAAAAGTCTCTTGGTGCTTCCCAAATGTATGCAAACTGGAAAATTGTAAATAATCTAAAAAAAACATGCCTGACCAAAATCGAATATTCTACTTAAAAAGTGAAGATGAGGCACTATAAAATATCACTATAATATATCTTGATACTTCCTGCATCTATACAACCTGCAACGTTTTAAATAATTTAAAAAAAAAAACATGTCTAATCAAAACCGAATATTCTACTTAAAAAGAGAATATGAGACACTATAAAATCTCTTGATGCTTCCCATATATATACAACCTGCAACGTTTTAAATAATTTAAAGAAAAAATGTGCATCTGACCAACATCGACTATTCTACTTTAAAAAAGAAAAAGTGAAAGTCAGTCGTTACTATTGAAATTTCCTTAACTCGTATTCATCAGTACTTTACGCAATATTCATGCATCAGTACCTTGCGCAATATTGTCATAAATACATTTCTGAGTAGTTTATTTCCGTAAGTCCAACAAAGTTATCTAATCCAAAATCTCAAAACCATAAAAAAACACTTTATTTTCCACCAGGGAAGTCACTGCTCAAAAGATGCCCTTTCATCAAGGACCGTAAGACACTCCCCATTGTTGGCTTAAAATTGCAATTAGCCGAGATAGTTCGAAAGTGCTAAGACCTGTAATACGAGCGTCGAAAGAATGCGAAAGTAATAGGTCAGCCAATTGTCGCGCAGGGACATGAGCGATGCGCGTCCTCGAAACAATTGAGCGATTTCGCGAGCGACTGGTCCGCCAGTGAGATTGAGCCCCGGGAGCGAGGAGGAGGTCCGGGAAACAGGCAAAGGATGGTCTGCCTGACAACCCTTTACATTTTAATTACGCCCCGTCTTAAAAGCCAATAAAGTCCTCTCTCGGGCGCCCGGAGCGCGCGGCTCAGTGCTCCTCAGCAAGTCTTCCGCTCGAGGTGCCCCGGCTCCTGGGCGAACGGCGCGAGACTGGAATTGCGAGCCACTGAGGAAGAGGGGACCGTCTGCGAGCCTCTCAGAACTTCTCTCTCTCTCTCTCTCTTTCTCTCGCCCCCCGACGCTTTCTTCCTCAGTCCCGAGCTTATCCGTCCATTTAGCTTCGCGCGCACACACACGACCGCTCGTCTCGCCTTCGCGAACAATATCCCTTTATCACCGACACGCTCTCGCTTCAAAGTTTTTCCCGCGAGCCGCCCGCCTTTTCGACTCTTCCAGACACCCTGCAGCTCATTTTTTCCAAGGTTATTGCCGGCCTCTTCACTTCTTTATTTTTACCCTGGATCACTATTCGATTCAGTTGGAGCGAGCTTAAGGAGGTCCTTCTTGGATGATGCTTCGTTTGTTAATTTTTTTTTCAGTTAACTTTTTAAATATGAAATTAAATTACTATTTAGGATGAAATGAAAATTTATTCGTTTCATCCTGGATACACTGAGAAATGTTTTGTAATTAATTTTTAAAAATTACTGAACTATTTGGAAAAGTTGTCACAGGCTGACATTTCGAGAGAAATTACTAAACTTTTCAGTAAAATTTGCTAAAAATATAGTCAATTTTGCCAGGCAGTATTGTAATTTTTATTGTATTTATGGCAAATTTTACTGAAAAGATTAGTAATTTCTTTCGAATGTCAGTTTGCGATTACTTTCTCAAACAGTTTAGTAATTTTTACTAGATGATTTGTAATTTTTACTAAAAACATTTCTATCAATCTAGTGATAGAATAGTGATAGGATAAAATAAACTAAATTTAATTTTACATTTAAAAAGTTGATTGTAAAAAATGAACGAACAAAGCATCAATGAGCTCATTTGAGGATGTCCTTAGATGTTTCATTTTTTTCTATAATTTATTTGATTGTAAAATTAAAATTAATTTATTTTAGCCTGGATCAATTGCTCAAAAGCCTTTGTAGGTAATAAAGTGATATTCATTTGTAACAAGAAGTATTGCGCTACGTTATTTAATATTTATTTTAATTGCCAGAGAAAATAGTAAAAAAAAAAGTAGATGACAAAATTAAATGCGATAATTTTACTTTGTTAGCTTTTCGTAAACTCACTCTAATAAAATTTTCTAAAATTTTATATAATTCACTGTAATCACATTACAATGATTATATATTTACAAAAATATAATTTTAAATTAAGAGACTATATTACATTCTATAGACTAGATTAAATGCGGTATAAAAATCTTTAAAAGATTAAAACAAAAAAGTAGTCGATTCAATATTATCAAAGTTTAAAATAATACTTTTTCCAGTCACGTGTAATCGTATGCCCCCCCTGAGCTCGTTCAAGAGTAGAAGAAGAAAATCAACACAAGCCCATGGAAAAATAATAGACGCGACGAGATGATAGTCGTGGCGGCGAATCGACCATTATAGCCGCGGTACAACAGGCGTTGCTCATTATTTCGTCGCGCTGGCGGGTAGAGGAGAGTCTGCGGCCGGCTGGAAAAAGGTCAGCATCCATTTATTCATGATAGGTACTTCATAAATAAATGTATGACGGCCTCTTGCCGACAACGGCGGTACGCCACGTACACTATCTTCGGGCCCAACTTTTTCGCCCGAAACCTCTCCAGAAGCTCTAAGGACGGCCAGTCAGCCAACTGCGACAGATGGCTTCTTGAGTAAACGTTAATGACAAATTATGATAATTTATTTATACCTTTCTATTTGCTTGCTGATTAATCTCACGTGAGGACAACAGTTTTCGTGACAAATTCAAGGACTATGAATCATTTATGGAGAATCAATGAATCTATCAATAGTTAATGTATGTATGTATGTATCTCTCTTTTTTTAAACAATACTTGATTGTAAATAATCATACAGACTATTTTTTTTTTAATTATGAAATGGAATTTTTAATATTAAAATCCTATATTGTCTGCAACATTTTAAGTAACTTAAAAAAAATAGAATAAAATTCTACTTGAAAAGTGAATATGGGATACTAAGCCTTTTAGAGCTTCCAAAATGCAAGCATTGAAAGGATTGTCTCGTAAAAATATCGTGAAAAAACATAATCGCAGGACGATTTGCAAACACTGGAAATTTTTACGAAAAATTATATTATTAATGTTTTTACCTGCATTTCAATCGGTTAAAGAAGCTTTGTAATTTTTACAAAAAAAGCGCTGTAAAACGTAAAAATTACAGAGCTTTTTTTTATAAAATTCACAAAGCTTGTCAACTATTTAAAATTCACGTGTCAACTATTTAAAATTGCAATGATTTTCCGAAAAACATTTTTTTCACGTAATTTTTACGAAGGACTTCACCGTAATTTTAACTAGAAAAAAAGCTTTAAGTAATCTAAAGAAAAAGCACATGTCTGACCAAAATCAAATACTACTACTTATTTAAGTACTGATACTATATCTACTAAAAATGAGATATTAAAAGTCTCTTGATACTTCCGAAATACATCAGACTTGCGAAACTTTAAGAAATCCAAAGAAAAAAACAACACATGTCTGACCAAAATCGAATATTCTACTTAAAAAGCGAATATGGGGTGCTGAATGTCTTTCGGCGTATCCGAAATTCATGCAACCGGCGCTAATGCTTGTAGGTGTCCAAGAACCTCAAAAAGAGAAAGATGCTGAACACTTAAGCAATTCCCTGGCTCTCACATATTTCACCTGAATTGTGCATGTGCGCCTGTATAAAGCATCCGTCAGCTTATACACATATTCATCCTCGTTCCGCGTCGCGACTCGCACGGAGCTAAGTAAGTACACGCGCAGTAGTAGCGCAAAGTGCAGAGTAGTTTCCGCGAAGCTAACACGACAATGTCCGTACCGCCAGCGTTGCCTCTGCCACGTCGCGTCACACCGGAGACGATAAATACATAACTCTTGCCGTGCGAGCGAAACGCCGCGACTCGTTTCAAACAGAAATTAGCCCCGCGTTACTCCCACGTACAATCGAATCTTACTGTGCAATATTAATTGTTTATACAGTCAGTACTTTCTTTTCATTCCCTAGTTTTTTATTTTATTTTTTTTTTTTTCATTCATAAGAAAGTGGCAATTTTAAGATTTTATTCAGAGGAAAGTAGCAGTATTGATTGTTTATACATACATCAGTCAGTTCTTTTTTTTCGTTCATAAGAAAGTGGCAATTTTAGGATTTTATTCATAGGAAAATAGTAGTATTAATTGTTTATACATCAGTCAAGTACTTACTTTTTATTCCCTTTTCTCGCTCATAAGAAAGTGGCAATTTTAAGATTTTATTCATAGGAAAGTGGCATTATTAATTATTTATGATGTATTTATACATCAGTTAGTACTTACTTTTTATTCGTTCATAAGAAAGTGGTAATTTTAGGATTTTATTCATAGGAAAATAGCAGTATTTATTGTTTATACACAGTCATTATTTTCTTATTATTCCCTATTTTTTTTCGTTCGTAAGAAAGTGGCAATTCTAGGATTTTAGACATAGGAAAGTGGCAGTATTAATTGTTTGTACAGTCAGTGCTGCCTTCTTATTTTCTATTTATTCTTTATTTTTGTTTGATTATAGGAAAGTGAAAATTCTAGGATTTTATGCATCGAAAAGTAACATTGTTAATTGTTTATACAGCCAGTACTTTCTTCTTATTCTCAATTTTTTTTCATTCATAAGAAAGTGGCAATTCTAGGATTTTATTCATAGAAAATTGAAAATTCTAGGATTTTAGGCATAGGAAAAGTGACAATGTTAATTATTTATTCAGTTAGTGCTTCCTTCTCATTTTTTTATTCATAGCAAAGTGATAATATTAATCGTTTATACAGCTAGGACTTTCTTCTTATTCTCTATGTATTCTATATTTCTTTTTACTCATATCAAAATAGAGGCCCTAGAATATATTTTATCTAAAAATTGAAGTAACATTTTTACTGCTTGAGGGTTTAAATTTTTATTTTATTATACTACCCCCGTTTACTTGTGCATAATCTATAGCCTTACGTGTCAGCATCAACGATTTTTGTAAGCTCAACTTCTAGCGCGGTGAAAAAAAATGCAGTAAAAAAGTTTCGCGTGATTATCACAAAATTGCATAAATAATTAAACAAGGAGTTTTCGTTTTATTTTCGAAGAAAATTTACAACACAAGCATCGATAACGCGTGGGGAAGAGGGGGTGGGAAAGCGCGATAATGCAATTGCTCGCGTGACACCTCGGCCGAAGAGACATGCGACTGCGTGATGCAAAATGGGAAAGTACATGAGAGCGAGTGGAAATTCGAACACGGTCTCGTCTATTGTGTCAATAAAATTTTAACGACAGGAAATTCTATGAATTTGAACGTTATAACCGAGAGATTACGATATTTTCTTTTTTAAATACAATTATTTCTGTTTGAATAAAATAAAATTTTAAATTTATTTTAAAAAAAATATCGTGTTAAATATCGTAACTTATTAATAAAAAGTTCAATTTTTGAGTACTCACATATTCGTAGAAAGTAGTCATAGGCATTTTTTATTTGAAATTCTTACCTGAAACAAAAAAATATTGTATTTAATTATTTTTGATTATTTGTTTGGGCGATACATTTTTTATGTACATGGCTTTTTAAGACAAGTTTTTAATAGTGAATCAATAAATAAATAAGTAATAAAAAAATTTCGCTCTTTAAAGATTGCCAAATTTCAAAAGAAAATCATTTTCAGATCAAAATTAATTAACGTTTAAAAATAATCGATATATATTTTTAAATCGCTGTTTTTCCGTTGCTAATTTTTCCATTTTTGAATGACGTCCATTAAGTTACGACGGACAATGATAAAATTCCATAAACTCAGTCTGAAGCGAAGACAATGAGAGTAAGCAAGGATAAAGCTCGTCGTAATTGCTAAAGACTCACATTTCTCAAATACCTAGAAATAAAAAGAGGCAAAAAAAAAAAAAAAAAAGAAGAAAAGGAAAAATGAAAACAAAAGATAAGTTGAGAACAAAAGCGCGAAAAAAAAACGAAGAAAAGCAACGAATTATAGAGGAGAAATTATTGTCACGCACGTTGTTTAATCAGCGGCTCCATTCAAAGCCAGACGCGGAAACCAACGTGGATAGCAAAGTTTTTGTTTCGGCTTGTTCTCAGAAGGGGATTAGCCTTCGGTACAATCTAGTCCATTTATGAACGACGGCGGGGGGGAGGGGGAGGTTTCGTCGGGCGAGCGCAAAAAGAGGGGGAAGAGCAAAAGAGAGAGTGAGGCGACGGAGGGTAAGTCCCGCGAAGAAAGAGCAATACACAAAGCAAGAGGCAGCTTGGAAAACTTGCTCCTCGTTGTCGTCGACGTCGTCGCGCTGCGCGGTTTACAATACAGGATTAAGCGGTCGCCTTCTCTTTTCCATTTTAGTCGCGCGCCGCTCTTAGGCCGCATTTTATTTTACGCTACGTCCTGACGCTCGTTCTCCTCCTCCTCGTCTTTTGTACGGCTAAGAAGAAAATTTCATTCGCGACGATTCGCTGGCTTATTAAGCCACCTTTTTTTTAATATCCACGCTCTGCAAGTTTATTATTAGTTTAATTTTTTTTTAGGGTAAAAATATTTATTAAACTCGCGTTAAACTGCATTTTTTCGTACTCTAGAAAATAAATCAGTGAATTTCACTGGTAAATCAACGAATTTCACTGGAAGGAATTTAGAGAATAAATTGAATTCACATTTTTTAGACGGAAAAAAGTAGATTCTACTGTAATTTTAACTTTCAAATGTTAAGTTAATATAACTTTCTGAAGAACCAGTATAAACAACATATAAAAGTAGTAGGATTAATTTATTAGTTAATTAAGATCTACTTAATGGTTCGATAAGTTAAAAAGGAGTTTCTACCGTTTCTAGTAAGTAGATTCTCCTTCCTCTTTAATTCGTATATATTTATATATTATTTGATTTTAATGTACTTTAAGAAAACACTGTGTATATATAATATTTTTGTATGTATTTATTTTTTTGAAATACAAAATATTTCCTTATACTCAAATGCTTCCAATAACTGTCAGTTACGAATATTATTAATAATTATTATAATTAAGTTTATAATTATAATCATTATAACGCTATCCATTTGCAACTTTATTTAAATAAAAATAATCTGCACTTTAAAAATATTTTGCTGTTTTTAAAAAGGAGTTTCTACAGTGTTTTTATACGAAGCTTTAACTTATTACCGTATAAACTGTTATTTCTACTTACAGATAAGTTAATTTAACTGATTCTGCTAAGTTATTTTACCTTTTTCATAATTACGTAGATTCAATTTATGAAAAAACACCCACTTACTTTTTCTTTCCGTTTACAATAATACTTGTACATATCTTATCAAAAGTAGGCTCCAAGACAGGAAAAGTGCGGATGTGTAAAAAGTACTCAAAAAGTATCTCGCATTAATATTAGAAAAAAATCACTGGCAAATATTTATTTTTGTTGTTAAACTGAATTTTTTCGTATATTATAGTGTAAAGTGGTTGAATCCACCTTTTCTATAATTATATCTGTACATTTTAATTTTTAGAAGTAGGCTACAGAAGTAGAAGTAGGAAAAAGTATCTGTATATAAAAAGTACTTAAAAAATATCTCGCCCTAATTATTAGAAAAAAAAAATCTATGATTTATTATCATTACACGAACTTCTTACACTTTTTCGTCGTGTTAATCTTTCAGCGGATCTTGTTTCCTCCCACGTTCCGTCTCCCTATGTATATATTTATCGCAGTCTTTCACCAGAACAGCTATATATACTCCTCTGTGCTCCGACAGAAAGTTAAACCTCTTGATAAGCTCCGGTGCTTCGCTTCTCTATGCCATAAATTTCCACCTTCCGGATCCTCGACCAAAAATGTATTTCCGGCCGCGGGCGGGCTTCGAGAGTCGCGCGGCGCGACTTCTTTTGCAAGTCTATGAACGATTTCGAAAAAATTCAGTATATAGTCTCGGTACCTGCTACTTGAACTGCGCCATGTGCTACCCATTTCCGCCGAGTCCCTTCCCGAACTTACTCGCCACTGAACTTCTTATGAATCCTGATATTCCTTATTTTTCTTTCTAAGACTTTACGATAGTTTCCGATGAATTATTTATTACGATGTGTGAAAAATAATTTTATTTCTTTTTTTTTTTTTTTAGTAAACTAGTTCCTATTGTTATTTCTGTATTGGGCTTTTAACCCCTGCCAGTCTAATAAATGTTTAAATACATAAATAAATAAATAAATAAATTATTTTGAATTCTACACTGAAAAAAAAAATTAATAAATTCAACAAAATAATATCTTTAAGTAGTGCCAACTAAATATTTTTTCGAATCAACTAAATATTTCATTGAAGTAACTTTATTCAGCAGTTTCAACAAAATATTTAGTTAATTCAATGAAACCGTTTACTTGGCACTACTTAAAGAAATATTTTGTTGAATTTACTAATTTTTTTTTTTCAGTGTACGAACGTTTAACATTATTGAATAACGGCGGAGATGAAAATCTTATAGCGTGTAGTATAAAAATTTATGAGGGCAGCTTTATTAAAGAATCAATAAATTTGATAGAACGGAACGTAATGGACTGAAAATCAATTAGAGGGGAGCGAAGTGATTCCGCGTGCGTCACTACACACACCGTCCGTGAGATGAAGAAAAGAATAGAGAAAATACTGTAATAGTCGGTTGAATTCTTTAAAGAAGAAAGGCTCAAAGTTCGCAATTCCATTACAAGTTCTTGCAAAATAAAAGGAAACCATAATTGAATTATCGATCGCAATGCTTGAAGTAACAATGAAATAAAAATTTTCTGTATATGAAAGAAACGAATTGTCCGTCGAAAAACTACAATTTGACGAAAGCCCAACCGACCGAATTCACTGAATATTCGACAATATTTTAGCATTGACGTGTACACATTTATTTAGAAAAGCAGTCCAGCAATATAAACTCCCTGGCCAGAGAGCAGGCGGCAGCGGCAGAAGCAGAAGCGACCAGGGTTCGAGAGGACGAGTAAATTCAGGGAAGCGCGATGGCTACGCGAGTGTACACACGCACACGCGTTCCCAGGATACGAGCCCGCCGTCACATGAGCCGTGCTGGTCAACGTACCATAACATTACATCCATCCCATATCCCGCCGCTACTGCGGTATTTCTTTCGGACACGCGAAGCGAATCGCTTGGCTAAACTGAGCTCCTGACCAAACTCTATATAGCACTGTGCGCGATCTGATTTTAGCGTGCGGAGGTACCATTTCTCTTATTACAAAGCGTATGTACTGTTAAATATTTTACATTGTAAAATTACAATTTTTTCGTTCTGTGGAAAGTTGTTTATTTTCTCCTTGGATAATTTCATCTTTTCATCTTTTCCTTGGACAATTCATCTTTTATTTTCATTTCTATTACACTGAGAAAAAAGTCAAAAGTAAATACACCCTAGTAAACCGGAATATAGTTAATTTTACCAGAATTATGGTACCTATTATTATTTTTTTAGTAACAGTTT
>JAWWEN010000038.1:25226496-25247024 GCA_035582955.1 Sycophila texana
CCGCAAAATTCTCATATTTCCCGCTAATTTCTCATATTTCCCGCTAATTTCTCATATTTCCCGCAAACGTTATTTTCAGGGTCGAAAAGTGGTTTTTTGACTAGGGGGTGGAATAAAATAACTTTCTCGCACTTGTACCGACATGTACTATTATTTTAATTTAAAAATTAAAAAAAAAACTATCAAAATTCGAGTTGAATTGTTGACTAAAGCCAGCACACTGCTCCGAGTTGTAATCAATCTGTATATATATCTGTCCTCTGTCTTAGATCGACGCGCAGCGACGCCTAATTCATTGAAGAGGATATATGAGGGTGGTCCTGGGTCACTTTAGCGTGCCAATCTCGCGTTAGGAATTATGTACAGCACGTGTACACGGCCAGGTCTTACACGTCTGGCTTTGACGGCGTCGGTCGCACGTCCTTCTCAATTGGCATTATAGTAATTCGTGGCGCAGCCTCCTGCCTCCTTGGAGCGGATTAGCGACAAGAGGAGAGGCGCCATTCACGAGAACGTCAACAAGAAGTACGATGGAGAATCAACGAGGGATCGACTCAAGGACCTCACCGGAAATCATCAGCTGGATTCAAGTTCAACTGTTCAAACGTTCACCACAATTCAAGTGAATAGGGTCCTTCTTTTACACGAAATTAGAAAATACTTTTATTGATCATTCATTGAATTTCAGATGATTGTAATGAATGCATTAATAATCTGAAATTTTGTGAAATAACAAATTTAATCATTGTATATATGGGTAGTAGTAAACGTGACGCAATATTCAGCCTCCTCTGGGGGCAGTTGCATCAGCAAAGCGGTAAGTAACTTGGTGCAGAAAGCAGAAAGCCAGTGGCATGCGACTTGAGGCAGAGAGGCAGAAATACCAACGTAGTGGCGTGGCCTGTCTACCATCCGAAATACGCGGCTAAACATCAAGTGGCCGTATCATCGTCGCGTCTCCCCGGCAGGGCCTCTCCTTCTCTCTCCCGTTGAACCCTCCCGAACAGCGGCGCCTCGTCTTAATTGCCGTCTCAGGCCCGCCTCCAAAGCGTGCCATGGCATGCTCGCGCGGACACACTTTGATTATTGACACTTGCAGCCTGGATGGGGGATCGATATGCCGGAATACCGGCTGGAGGAGGCTCATTTTCCCATCGACCGGAATGTAATTACGAGGCCGCCTTCCTTCCAAGCTTCCTGGCTTCCGAATGATTAAGCGATGTGTCAAGCTCGACCGGCGCATGGCTTTTGTATACTACGCTGAGGATTACATGCTGCACGGCTGATTAACCCCTTGCCTTGAACCTTTTTTCTTTCGTCCTTGCTTCTTCTCCCTGAGCAGGGCTAAACAATGATGAACCTTCTGGTGGAGGATTAACCGGAAATTATTGATCGGTAATTGATTGATTTTGCTGGTGAGTGGTTGACTTGTGGTTAAAATACTGATCAGAAAGCGATGGCTTCTGATCTACTTTCTATAGTCAAAATTTAGCTGCCAATTTACTGCTTTCGTAAACTAATGATTATTGGAATTACCGATGAACTGACTATTTGTAATGACCACCTGGACTGCTGTTGAATTACTGAGGCATTAGATATTAAGTACTACTGGATTACTGATGATTTTCTGACAGACTGACTGATGTATATTAAATTATGAGACAATTTGGTCAGATGGGACTTTGATTTTGGTAATAGTATGTAATTTCAGATTATTTCTCAACCCCTAATTGTTTGCTGGTTTTAAATAGTGATGAGTTGACGAACTCACTATTTAATGACTGTAGAAATGTTGATGAATTATTGAGCTACATAATTTCGATGGTAAACTGTCAACTACTGAATAATTACAGACGAGCAACTACAGGTAAATTACTTAAGAATATTTTAAAATGTAGTTAGTAGTTATCAATTTGCTACTAGAATGAGATAGTTCATCAGTAGTTTTCAGCCGTTTTTTGTCCAGTAATCTATTTTTATAAATTCCAAACGTACCAGTTACCAGTTAAATTTACTACTGGAATCGAATAATTCATCAACAGTTTTCAGTATAGGTGCATTCAATTCTTCTTTGTAAAAATAAATAAGTGAATTTTGACTAAAATAAGTGAATAGTCACTTATTCCACGTGAAAAGTCTTCCACTTGCTGCAATAAGTGGAACATATTTAACGTGAAATAAGTGACTATTCACTTATTCTAGTGAAATTTCACTTATTCATTTTTAGAAGGATAGCAGTTCTTGCCCAGTAGTTTCTTTTGATGTGACTGCAGAGCTACATTTCACGAATTAAATAAAAAACTGTTCACTATTTTAAAGAAGAAGAAAAAAGTAGTGCGACGAAAAGTCTAAATTTTAACATTTCCATCACAGGAAATGTAAGTGGCAGCCGTGCCACTTCCACTTTAGAAGAAAATCAATAGTAACTCAAGTACTGGAGCTCGAAAATTCTCCCTATCTTTCGAAAGTCTTTTTACACGCGCCATAGCGAGCGCCGGAGTTTCGAAAATGAAGTCCCGGCGGAGATCATCCCAGCCGCTCGAGGCCCCCAAGTACCCCGCATTCACACTGCAGAAGCAATCGCGCCGAGGAAGAAAGAAGTCGCGCCACGATTATTGCTATGCACACTGCGCCGCGGAACAATAAAGCGGAATCACCCGACTCTTGAGCCGCTCGAGCTTTAATCGGACCATCTCGCCCGCGATACGGCTTTGTTTTTGCGGCGTAACCCCCCCCCCCCCACCCCTCCACTGCCCCCCTTCCAACGCTTTGGTCTGTATGTGCGGCAGGGGCTTCGGGTGTACGCGGCCGCCATGGAAATTGTATGTAACCCACTGATCCCGTCGCTCGCGGTCCATCAGTGGAAATTTCGTCCCGACTCTTTCCTACTGTTCGCACTTTTCCCTGTTGTCCCTGGCGCACATGCTAATGCGATGTATCGGTCCGACTCCGCTGTTTCATTTATGTGATGTGTAGACCCTGCGGATGAATTTTTTAATCCGATTGCGTGATGAGTTTCCAAAAGTTTTTATTTCGCGGGACTGCGGGATTTTTACATTGTGCCAAGTTTTTTTGTTGATAATTCTTTTTTACGATTATGTTGTAATCCATTTTTATTTCGTTTAGCATTCAAAACTTGTGTGAAATTGTTGAAGTCTATTTTTATTTCGATTAACGTTCGAAACTTGTATGAAATTAAATTATTGAAGTCAATTTTTATTTCGTTTAACATTCGAAACTTGTGTGAAATTATTCAAGTCGATGTTTATTTCGTTTAACATTCAAAACTCGTATGAAATTGTTAAAATGCATTTTGTCAACTATGTTTTTTGGAAATTGGCGAAATATCGTATGAAAATGATATGAAGTTAAGTTTCATTTTAACATTCCTCATTTAACCTTTCCAAAAAGTAAATGTAAACTTAATACAAACTGCTCATAAAGTAAGAACTTAAAAAATGTTATTCAACTTGTGAATAAACTTCATCTATAGTTCCTGCTAAGTTGAACTGAGCCTATTAAAAAATTCTCGACAATTGTGCATGAATTTTAAACTATTAAAACTTGTACGAACTTTCTAAAATCGATTTTTATTTCATTCAATACTCAAAAACTTGTATATGAAAATTGCTTCGAAGATTAAGTATATCTTCCTTACCTCCGAGCACCGAAGGCTATTAATTATAACTTTAACGATGCAATTGTAAAATATACACAAGCCTAATTGCGAAGGTAAACTGACAAGAGAAGAAGAAAAAAAGAAACAGCGAAAGAAAACAATGGGCCTTTATTATCAAGTCCATTAAAGCGTATAAGCGGCGAGAGGCTGAAGAGTTGGAGGAGGACTCGAACAAGGCCAACGGAGCAGATTGCATCAAGTCGAGCTTGAAGCGGTTTACATTTACTGAAAGTTTCTTTTCCTCCTCCCGACCCCCCCTCCTCGGGGGAGGAGAGGGTCGCTTCACTTAGAGCTGCCGTCGTCATTTCACTACGGCGCCGATGGCGCGTCACTGGGAATAAGGCAAGAGGCGAGCGTCTCGGTTTGCTCCGACCAAACGACTTCAAACGGCGAGCGCAACTTTTTTTTTTCCTCCTTTTTGCCATCGCCACCCCTTTCATCTTGCTTCAAAACTCTTCTTCTCTTTATCTTATTGTTAGAGAGGCAACAGCGCGTTGCCCGCCGGTGAAAAGGGAACTTCGATATTTGCTCGTCTGTTATGATGCGAAGCTCTCGATACGCCGCTTTCCTTTTTACCTTCTTTATCAAGGAGTCGAGGATTGACTACCCTGCGGTTCTTCTTATTTTAGCGTGACATAAAGATTTAAAGTAAACACTTTTCTGCGTTTTAATTGCCGAGCGGTCAAACATAAAGTTACTTGGTTAGAGGCGGAAATTTATGAAACTTCTCGGAAAATATTGTTCAAGAGGTAACGCACGAAGTTGGGATAAACATTTAATTAATTAGAAAAAAAATTTCATCCGAGATAATCTCGGCCCTAAAATTTTAAACGCCCGCTTCTCAGATCCAATCAGCAATCTCGCTCAGCTCTGGAGAGCGTTAAAGTAAAAAAAAAAAGAGGAAAGATAGACAGAGAGAAATTTAACTCCGCTTTATCTTGCGCGCGGCGAATAAAGACACCGTGAAATTCATTTAGAATCCGTGGATTACCGAACAAAGCCCTCCCCTCGTAGCGACGCGTCATTCCGCGTGACGACAAGTTTCTTGACGCGGGTGAAAGATTATGACGAAGGTCGCCTCCCTCGTCGAAGTCGAGCTACCAAAAGCCAGAGGGGGACAGAGAAAGAGAGAGGGACGAAAAAAAACACGGGACGATCAGATTCGCACTAATGCGAGGCGACGAACTGGTTAAAAAGTTGCTCTTCGCGGAAGGAATTAAGATCCTTGTTGTTGAACAAGGACGAGAAAGTCATTAAGAAAAACTCGAATTACATCCCTGTATAACCATCGAATACTGTTTATTAATTATATTACGACTGGATTCAATTATTTATTCTTTTTTTTTATATTAATTTAAGTAGCAGTAAACTGTCTATTTAGTCCAAGTATAAAATAAACAATAATGACATATAAAAGACAATTAAATATATACAACAAAAAGAAAATTTGAAATAAAAAAATTTTTATTGTAAGAGCACAGCCCTTTTTTATGTGCTTTAATCACAGTAAAATTAGTTATATTTGATAGGAGAAAATTCAGTGTTCAATTTAACATAAGAGAAAAAAAAACTGACATTACTGTGAGACGTATTCTTTACAAGTATTCGTGTAGTCACATCCAAAGTAGTTTAACACATTTTAGAATTTAAAAAACAGATCTTTACTTATACATAAATATTTTAAAAAACTTGTAAAAAAATAATATTGCATGACCTAATATAATGATCAAAGTATTTAAACGCATAATTATAACATTTTTTTATAAATTTAAATCTGAAATGTGCTACTTTTCATTAAAACTAAACGATGTAAAAGATTTACACCAAACTTTCAAAATAAATTATTACCAACGATTTATAAACTTTTTTGAACGACAAATCCATTATTAGCTAATAAACTAAAATCCTTTTTCCTCCTACGTAGCAGTACAAACCCTTCCCTTATAATCCCCATGTAAAACAAAGTGCCAGAAGTGAAGAACAAAAAAAAGAAAAAAAAAACAATCGCCCGGGGGCCACAAAGAGAGGACCCGCAGGTCAAAAGGGGCAAAACGCGCGTGGGACGTCGGACGAAGGCGCGGCCAGAGACAAAGGGTCCGGTCGCGTTAACAATGGCAGCGTAATCTCGAGAACGGCCTTCCCGGGCCGTGCTAAGCCGGCGTTTTGGATTTTCGAGGCGCGACTCTGCGGAGGGGGTGAGAGGCACCGGCAGCAGCGACTTAAGCGAATCAATTTTTGCGACGGCGCGCACGGAAATGGAATTTCCGAGTGGCTTGGGCGGAGAGTTCGCCGAGATTTCGCCGCGCTGGATATTCCTAAGAAACCGAGAGGAAATATCCGAGGCGCCGATCGTAAGCAGGAAGAAGCTTGTCGCTCGGAGTTGGAAGGGGCGAGGGTGTTATGTCGTATCCAAATGGCTCTAATGAGATGTGGAACGAGGAAATTGACAATTTGACTTTACATTTTCGCTTGATCACATTTTTTCCTGTTTTTTTTTTTTTGTATCTACTTTCGATATGAGATTTTACGTAGCTGCTTGCTAATGTAAATGTTATTTAAGTACTGACAACATCGACAGTGGGATGAGTTTGTTTATGATAGTTGTAAAATAAGTAGTAACATCGCGGTTTTGTCAGACGAGACCTTTTTCCAAGACAAGTGCTTTAGCTTATTAATGTGAATTTTATTTAAGCACCAGCAACATCCACAGTGAACTTCTTTTATAGTTGTAAAATAAGTAGTAACATCGTGGTTTAGTCAGACAAGGCCTGTTTTCAAGGTAAGTTCTTTAGCTTATTAATGTGAATTTTATTTAACTACTTGCTGTATTGATTAAATGGTTTTTACGTAGTGCGAATGTTTAAGTTGTAAATTAAGTAGTAATATTGAGGTTTGGTCGGACAAGATCTTTTAGTTCTCCCTTCCTGAAAACTTTTCAACCTTTGCATTAATATAATCTTTAATATTTATTGTTCGATATTTGAGAAAAAGAGAGGTTACCCTGAGATATCGACAGTAATGTTTTTTTTTTACGTAGTGTTACTTGTAAAATAAGTAGTAATATCTCGGTTGGGTCAGACAAGACCTTTTAGTTTCTCCCTTCGTAAAAACTTTTCACCCTCTGCATTAGTCTCGATCGTCTTTAATATTTATTGCTCGATATTCCAGAAAAAGAAGCGGCTACACGGCGCACCGGGGGAGTTTTGAGCAGGAAGGGGGGAAGTGTGTGATTTCCTCGTTGAAGTAGACAAGCAGAAGGAGACGGGGATCGCTCGATCTTTCGATGTATGGGGGAGCGAGGGAAAGCCCTGAAGAGGAGGAGGAAAAAAGCAGATTATTGGACTTAGGCTCCGTTGTGTAGAGAGTTGATCGTTTTTCGATCAGGAGTCGATGAGTAAACTGACCCACTTTGTTTTCTTCCCTTTTTCCTGAAGCTCGCTCGGCTTCCATTGTTCTCGAACTGATGTACCTAATTAATATATTTTTCCGATTACTAAGAATCATTTTTTGAAAGATGTAGCTAGATTATTTTAATTTCGTGGATTTATTAAATAAATTTTGCAAGTTTACTCAAAATGCATAACGGATTAAATTCTAAAACAGAAAAAAGCAACTGAACAATTTGCGGTATTTCTTCATATTTATTTAACTATTTTTTAAAAGTTTTTTTAAGTAATTCTAGTTTATTCCCGCTGGTAGATCAAGTCTGTAGACTTTCTAGAGTTACTCAAACAGCAAAACCTATTCTCATTTTTCTGTGCGTTATTTAATCGGTGCCAGCCGTGTAACTTACCGAAGTGGATTCTTCGACAAGATGCCATATCAGCATCAAGTTACTTGCTCGCGTACTTTTTCATTGTTTGCATCGTTGATAAAATATTTTCAAACTGGCTCTTTGCTACTTTTTTTTTATCAAAGTTTAAATAGAAGAATATTATACGCACGCTTCCCTTTTTTTTTATAAAAGTACCTTCATAATTTTTCTCCCATAAAATTTCGTAAGTCTGCATATTTTAAATTCAAATTACAGTTGACCTAAAAATGCAAAATACTCGCTAGGATTCATCGAGATTAAAATGTTACATAAAAAAAAAGTACAAACAAACATAAAATAACCCGTTTTATCCTCCCCCGAAGCCAAATAGTAAGTAAAAGAGCTGAAATTATAATTTCAAATTGCAAAATTGTAAGTAAAAGAGTCGAAATTTCAATTGTTCGCAATTAACTACATCGAAATCTTTAAATTCGTTAAAAAAAAAAGAATTAACTCTCAAGTCGCAGAGCTCCCCTTTCTCTCGCAGCGCCTGCATTAAAAGGAGTAACTTTTAATTCGACCATCGACCCAGTTACATTTTATTGTCGAAGGAGAGTAAGGCCGAGGCGGCACATCGGCGCAAGCGATAGCAATAAACATGATAGAAGTTTGCCGGGCAGAAACTTTTTTACCCGTCCGCGCGGAAAGTTGCTTATGCACACACAGAGAAAAGGAGGGACGCCGTCACGTGTACGAGCGGCGCTGGCGGGCCGCGGATGCGGTCGTTTGGAGGTGGACGCGAAAGTCATACGATCGACGGGGCCGCCGCCTCGCTCGATCGAGCCAGCCGCCCGCGGTTTTCAATGATGGATTCGGGGCTTCCCTCGTACACCGGCTTTTCACTTGTTATAGCGCTTACTTCGGATAATTTCCCGTCATTTGTATTTATTTATTTATTCATTTTATTTATTATTATTATTTTTTTGTTAATCAGGTAGTTTAATGTAGGACTTGCTTCGGATAATATCCCATCATTTTTATTCATTCATTCATTCATTCATTCATTCATTCAGTTTATTTATTTTTAATCAGTTTATTTTTTTTTAATCAGGTAATTTAATCTAAAATTACACTACTGTGCAAGTGTGTTGTTCTGCGTTTATTTTTACGAGATATTATCTTTTGAAACTGGTTTTTTTAAATTTATTTACTGTGATATAATTTTATTGTCAATTTTATCACCTACTTTTCAGTATTACTTATTTATAAGTTCTGATCATTATTTTAAATGACTATAATTTTTAAATTCTTGTGAAATTTTTATAAGATATATCTTTTACTTTTTATACGTTATTTTAAATACAAAGGTATACTATACATTTACCCTTTTGTAAATACTGTAATTTACAATAAACATTTTATTTTATTCTATACTCGTTTATTGCAGACTCCAGACTATTCTTGGTCTTTTCTTTTGGTCTTGTTTCATATTTCAAGACAAGGGCAAGGTAAGATTCTGAAAAAAATTTCAAACAAGACTTAGAAAAATAATTTTCAAGATAAAACAAGACCAGGACAAGGGAGTCCAGTCTCTAGGTCTTGTCTTAAGTCTTGAAAAGCGAGATATAAAATATGTCAATTATCTACGTTTAAGTAATTTTTAATTAGTAGTTTTCTGGTATCCTCTTTTAGTTTCGTAAACGAAAATGGAATAAGATTGAATAATAAGACTTTGAAATAATTCATTCTTGTAATAAATGCAACATTTTCGCGTTTTTTAATGGCGTACAAACTATCATAAAGTAAATCTTTTTTGCTCGCTACACTAAAACTTTGTAAAAGCGAAAAAAAAAACTAAACTTTAAGAAATTTCAAGACTCGTCTTATCTCAAACACGTGCGGCCCTAATCTACACCCATCTACTCGAAAAAATATTAATCAGGCAAATCGAAAAATTAAAACACTTTTCTAAATAAGAAATTTTTTAAACATAATCCAATCATCGTTTCTCTACTTTTCCAATAATTGGTTCGATTCTCCCTACACTCTTCAATTAATATTCATTTTTCCGGATAACTTCAAAGGGGGCAAAGGAAAATTGCGCCTCGGCGTTAAAGCCCCCGGGGAGAAAAAATAAAGGGGAAAAAAAGGCAAGACGGGGGAGACGCGATAAGCGCAGGTAACGGTTCTTCAAATGCGCATCGTGCACACGAGCGGATGACCGAGGCGGGCGCGATTTGCATTTCAGGCTGCGCGGTTATCTTCGGAGCGTGGGCGTCCGCGCACACATACCGGAATGGAGAGGACGAGCACGTCAAAGCCCGCGCGTATAACACGGAGGAAGTGAAGCAGTTATCTACCCGCCACTCGAACGTCCCTCCAATCTGCGGTCCGTATTAATTACGGCACTCGTTAAGATATCCGAGTAAATCGCCCGGGCGTATACGCGGACGGGGAAAGCGAGCCGGACGCGCGCCCCTTTTCGAGCGATCGAGTACCTATCAGCTGTAATTATCACTTTATTTCGAGATCTTTCTTTTTTAATTAACTTAGCTTTGCTGGATCATCGCAAAAGTATTTATAAATAATACTTTTCGTAAATACTACCTTCTCTAAAGTTGAAACAGTGAAAATTTCACTAATTTCGAAACAGTTGCGCACTTATCACTGATTTACAATGAATTCTCACTGTAAATCAGTGAATTTTCACTGTAAATTAGTTATAAGTGCGCAACTTCACTGTTTCAACTTTAGAGAGTACAAGCACCGGATGTTTTTAAAACATTTTAAAGACGGTTTTTGAGACTTCTCAATGTATTCTTAAATAGTCGAAGAAACCTTTGAAAAACGTTTAAATAACGTCGCGTATGTTCGCAAAATTGTATTCCTAAATTCAACCAAACATACGTAGGACGTTTTAAAAATGTTTATAACGTTTTTAAAAAGTTTTAAGTCGACGTGTGTTAAAAACGTTTCTTACCGTTTTTTTGAAGACATTTATTGAACGTTCTATAAACGTTTACAAAGCGGTTATAAAACATTTTTTTAATATTTGTTTATTGATTAATTTATTTATTTAATTATTTATTTATTTTAAATTCGAACTAAAGTGTTTTTAAAAATTATCAATCGATTTGAATTATTTTCAAAATTTCTCCAGTTGATCACAAAATTCACTGCATTTTACTCAGTACGGTATTTCATCCGTAGCCATTTTTGAGATATAATAAATAAATAAATAAGTAAATAAAACGTTTTATATACGTTTTAAAACATTTAGCAGACGTATGAGACGTTGTTTATACGTTTTAAAACGCTTCTTCTACCTTTTAAGAATACGTTAAAACGTCTAAAAAAAACGTTTTTAAAATGTTTTAAGAACGTTTAGCACTATTCGGGTATACTTAAGAAATAATAAATTAAGATGTATTCATATTCTCCTCATAAAATTGAAACAATTTTATTTTTTATCAAATCAAACAGTCGCTCGGAGGATTTTCGCGCTTTTCACTTAAACGTCGAACGTCAGTCAGGCATAAAATCGCGCCTGCGTCGACTGACGCCGACTGTTTAGCATCGGTTCATAGTTTGCGTCGAATTTAATTAATCCGCGAATAATTGCGCTCCGAGTGTTTTGGCCCCGGCGCGCTTCCTTCTAATCCTAACGCACCGGCGCGATCGGCGATCCATCAAATAATCAATGAAAATTACGCCCTCGTTCCGTCCGATCGAATTATTACGCGGCGAACTTCTCGTGCTCGACAGGCGAGATGCGAGTATTTGGCGTGCGGCGGTTTTCGAGAATTGCCCTGTGCGCGCCCTGGGCCATATTGCATTTTGTGTACCGTCGTATAGCCGATTGGGCCGATTGGAGAGTAAGGACGATCAACCACGCTGGAATGACGATTGCGATTCGAATCGGTCGATGCGTGCTTGTCGGAATTTCACTCGGGACTGCCAAGCGCCTTCGATTATACGGACACTCCATTTCCCATATGTTACAATCTCACATCGTAAATTTTTTGTTTGTTTATACACAGAAAAAGAAGAAGATTAGTAATTTGAACTAAATATTTCTTTAAGGAGTTCCAGGGAAATGGTTTCATTGAATCAACTAAATAGTTTGTTGAAGCTATTAAATATTTCATTAAAGTCACTATTTATTCAGTAATTTAAACAAAATATTTAGTTGACACAATGAAACTTAAAGAAATATTTTGTTCAAATTGCTAATCTTTTTTTGTTTAGTGTACTACATAGAATTCAATCTGAAATACTGCAGAATGTTTAATTCTAAATCTGAATATTTTTCTGCACGTAAAATTATTATTAGTGTAAAATCAGATAATTAATGTGATGTACATCTATTAATACATCATTAATGTACAACTCAACCATTTTTTTTTTTTTTTTTTTTTTTAAGCCACTGTTGATAGAATACTTTTCAATTTCGATTAATGTCGAATTTGCGAACTATACTTATCATTTTTTAAATGGTTTTTTGTAGAAAAATTATTTTAGCAAAAGTGAGATAAGTAGAGTTATTTTTTGTCAAGATATTATTTTGACAAGACTGAGATCGGTAGTTAATTATTGTGAACAAATTATTTGAACAAAAGTGAGACATGTACAGTTATTTCTTGTAAAAAAAAGTATTTCATCAAAAGCGAGATAATCAGAATTATTTTTACCGAAAAAAATTATTTGAACAAACAAACAAACTAGATATATTTTGTGAAAAAATTATTTTAACAAAATAGTGAGACAAGTAGAGTTATTTCTTGTAAAAAAAAGTATTTCATCAAAAGTGGAATAAACTTTTTTTAGTGTACTTTTAATCGACATTTATTTTTAAATCCCTGGGGGTTTTGTGTCTCTCGCTTGTCTAGGCGTAGCCGCATAAAATGGATAGGTAAGTTTAGCTTCGACGGCTCAAGTGTCGCTGAAATTAACGGGAGAACAGAGCGTACGAGCCCGTGTGGACCCCGTAAAACTTCCTATCTGCGCGGGTTAATTTTCCAATTTCGCCGGGCGATCGATAAGACCGCGAGAGAAAACGCGAAAGGGGCCAGCGGTGTGCGCGCGCGCCCACGGGGTAGGCTATTAAACCGAAATTTCGGTTCAATTTTTCGGCTCGCACGTGCGCGCGTTGACGTTTCAATTAACCGGATGACAGTAATTACAAGGGAAATTAGCAGCTACATGCGGATAATAGAGAGCCCCTTGTTTTGCAGTTGACAAAGTAGACGAATCTACATTGCAAACGCTATGTAAGTGCATGTACGGATAATGTTTACATTTCTCGTTGATTTATGTCGTTTAATTAAATTCCTTAATTCTTCCGGCAAATTCGCTAATTGCCTTCTGTGCCGTACTTTTTGCTCCCTTGACAGAAATAAATTATCGGTCAAGAACTGCAGTAACTGCTAAAATAAAAACTACTGAGGAACTATTTGATTCCAGTAGCTGCTATTTTTTTTCTTCAGCGATTCACTTTCCGTCGATCATTGTTACTTTTTTTATGTCGTTTTATGCGATTTTGATTGCAAAGTGATACGAAAGTATATTTATTAAATTTATTTTACAACTTGATTAGAAAATTCTACCAGTAAAAATAGTAGAGATAAACGTTACTACTAATGAACTATATATGAATCTAGTAGTAAATTGGCAATTGCTGACTACTTTTTTCTTTTTTTAAGTAGAATATTTAATTTTGATCAGATATTCACTTTATTTTTAAATTACTTGAATATCTTCAGGTTGTATAAGTTTAAAAAGCGCCAAAAGACTGTTACTAATCTCATTTTCACTTTTTAAGTAGAATAATCGATTTTGGTCAGACATACGTTTTTCTTTAAATTACCTAAAGGTTTGCAGTTTTTTTTAAAGTCACTCTACTCAATTTTAGCTTCAAGATGATAGACAAATGCCTTTATTATTATTATATTTATTTCAGGACTTGTGCGTAGAAAATTATTTTGTAGATTGGATACATTTCTTTCATTTTTTAAGTAGAATATTCTAGTTTTTGTCAGAAATACGTTTTTCTTGAAATTACAGTTACAGCTTTACAAGTTGCATACATTTCCATCATTTTTTAAGTAGAATATTCGATTTTGGTCAGACATGTACTTTTTCCGTAGATGTTTTAAAGCTTTGTAAGTTGAATAAATTTCGGAAGCTCTAAAAGCCTTTTAGTATCTCATTTTCACTTTTGAATTAGAATATTCGAAGTAGTTTACCTATAATCCCTCATCAGTATTTAGTCATTAGTGCCAACTCAAACAATAGCTTTGTAAATAAATTTTTCCAGTAGTCAATTTCCGTAACGGTCCCAAATTCAAATCTCCGCCATTAATAATTCGCCCACCAATGCAACACTTTCACCATTTACAAATTAATTAATTGAGCAACTTGGGAGGGCTCGCGCATTGCGACCAGCGAAATTCCAAGGACAGCATTCATTAATAATGACGAAAACTATTTGACTGATATAATTAATGTCTAAAGTTCCAGTATCCAGTAAGCCCCGTCCGCACGATACTGCACGCAGCGGCGCCGAGCACCTGACTCACTTTGCACTTTGAAAAATCGCAACAATAATTTACTCGATAATCTCCCCGAGCAAAGGAAAGAAGGAGGGGGCGCAGAGCAAGGGAAAAACATTGAATTCCTTGGGACCGACAAATACCGGCGCACGCGGTCTTCCGTTTTTTTTTTTTTTACGCTGCGATCCCCCGCCGTAATCTTCCAGGGACGTAATAGCGCAAGGCGGCGAGATCGATTTTCCTTAAAGACGAACGTATCGCTTTAACGAGCGACGCGTCGGTTTACCGGCTCCTCGGGAAAGGGATGAAGACGCGCGTAAAAGGCAGCCGGCGCGAGAAGCCGCAAAAGGAGCAGAGGCGCGACATTCTCGCCGATGCGGTTTCTTTTGTTAAAGAGCCAAAGCCCCGACAATCTAAGTAATACCTGCAAAGGCGCGCTAATGCGTGGTCAATGAAAATCTGAAGAATTTATCGGCGATCCTAATTTCTCGACTAGCCACAAAAAGTTTAATTGGATCTTAGGGTAAAGTTCGGTTATAAAAAAAAAAATAATTTAATCTTTAAGAAACATTTACACACTGAGAGAATTTTCTTGTAAATATTACGAAACGGTTGGCAATACTGTACATTTTTACAGGAAAATCACCGTAATTTTTACCTGAATATTGGACGGTTGACTAAGTTTTGTAAATTTTATAAGAAAAACTCTAAAAAATTACGAGGATTTTCACACAAAAATTACAGAGCTTTTTTTGTAAACTTTACAAAGCTCGACTAACCGTCCAAGAAGATTCAGGTAAAGATTACGGTGATTTTCCCATAAAAATTTACAGTATTGCCAACCGTCCCACGATTACGCTTTTTCAAGTAATTTTTACAAGAAAATCCTCTCAGTGTACAAATGTAATGCTTACATATTATAATAAAATAAAGAAAAATATAATCCTCTCTTAAAAAAATGATGGCAGAATGTTGTTAAGCATTTTAAAATGCGATTTGATTGGCGCACGAGCATATCCTGTTTTAAATGGCGCTAAATTTAAAAATCTATTCTCAAAAATATGCATATATAAAAGTTAAAAATTAAAGAGTAATTTTTTTTCTGTACCATTCTCTATCCTAAAGTAGGAGTTGAATGAGGATAGCTATTAGAAATAGTAAAAATATGATTAATAATTAATAAAAAGTGATTCGCACTGAGAAATGGTTTTGGGTGTAGATGTATAATTTGAACTGAAAATGCTGCAATTAAGAAGGGGCCTTATCAGTCGTCCTTAGTAAAATTCAGCTCACGACTCACCGCCATAAATCTATAAGGCACTTAGGCAGCACGCGAGGACGATATTACCCTCGTAAAAGCTCGACTTTTATTTGTCTCGCGGCCGTGCTGCATCCAGAGAGATAGAGATGTTCGAGTCGCGCCTCTCACCCCCCCCCTTTCCATGCACAGCCCAGTACTGCAGTCGCGATTACATCGGTAATCTCCGAGCTCGTAACTCCGGGAGCCGAAGGGACAGGCCACGTCGCTCTTCTCGAGCATTTTTTCTTGGATAACACCATCTCTCCAGCCTCTCCCTTTCTCTCTTTCGACCAATCGAATGGACGAGCTTTAGGGATATGCTCCTGCTGATTGTTTATGGTGCGTAAATTGGAGTTAGGAGAACGTGAGTGGAATGACTGCAGAGTTGAACACCTGCTGATTTTCGTTTGGGATAAATATTTATTTATTAATAAATGTTATTCTAAATTATTTTATTTTAAGTAGAACTTGGAATAATTTACGACTGTAGGAGCTTTTAAGGAGCAATTTAGCAGTCTACTCCGATATTATTAGTGGCTCTAACAATATTATGTAACGTAAAAATTGTTGTTTTTTTGTCTGCAGCTAGCGCATCTTACAAAAATTATTCTCATATATTGGTTGTGTATGTAAATGAAATAAAATAATACAAAGTTTTAATTAAATGCCGCAAGATATCAGGTGGTAGAGCTTACTCAATAAAATCGTGATAAATTGATCATTTAACATAACATTTATTAAAAAATAATAAAAAAATATAAATATAAAGGCACTTTAGAATCTCAGAATTGAAATTCAATTGTAAATTATTGCAAAAACCTTTTAAATTCTCCAATACTGGAAATATTTGAAATTGAAGAAAGAAGAGTATTCCACATCCTTCTTAACCTATTACAAGTTGAAAAAAATCTAATAATAATAAAAAGTGAGCGATAGATACAAAACTTGTAAGTAATATTCATACAATTGATCATACAATCTAACTTTAAATCCATAAAAATAGAATAAAGCAGTTTATTCCTTATCCCTCAATAATAAAATAAAATAAAATACCATGCACAACCTTATGCACGAAAAAACAATCATAATCATGATGCAATGATTTCACAGATCGAACATTAAAAGAAAATCGTTAACAAGAAGGTAATAAAAGACTGCGATTTGTTTAAAATATTTAATTAAAAATCGAAAGAGTAGCTTCAAAAGCTTCCCCTACCATTTTTAATTATCCTCCACTTAAAGCTCGTCCGCACCGACGCTTATTTACAAGAGGCCACGTGCGAGCTGGAATTCGAGCACGTCCCATCGCATTTGACGAAGCGGCAGATCCACGAAACCCCGTATCGGAATACCAGCGTCGCGGGGGGAGGTGTAAAAAAAAAAAAAAAAAAATAAGCGAGAGAGAAGAAAAAAAAATAGGTAGGAGGAAGAAGAAATATGTCAAAGCGAAAACGAGAGGCTTGACTTCGGCGCCCGGCCGCCCTCACCTTGGCGTATCTTCAATGTCGCCCGTTAAAATGGGCTGGCGCTGGCGCCTTGTTAAGGCACCCTTTGGCACTCTCACCCGCTCTCTCGCTACAAAATTAATGAGCTCACTGTAACGCTTCACCGTGCAAACCCTTACACCACGTCGCCCACCTTCCCACCACGACCCCCTCCGCGGCGACGCGCGGCTCTCTCGGCTTCAGTCTACCGCTCGCGAAACCAGCATTAAATCATACATCAGCGTACGTGTGAGGCTGTGTGCGGGAGGGGTGCAGGCGCAGGCTCAACGCGCGAGAAACGAGACAGGAAGACATAGACAGACGAGGCGGAGGAGGCGGGGGCTGCCGGGGGAAACGGGTCCCGCTCGAAATACGAGAGAAAGAATGCTCGCGTATTTTTTTAATACTCGACATTTTTTTCTCACGCGTGCCCCGAGTTCATTGCACTGACTGCTGATTTCTTCTTAACAAATGTATTGACTGGTGTGTGTGTGCGCTTCTTCGGGAATGTGTGAACTTCGAAAGTCTAGTTCGGATTTGAGTTTTTTTTTTCTGAACAAGGAGAGACTTTTTTAATAAACATTACGTTGTATGGCCACATAAACATAAGCCAAGAAGTAGCGGTAAAAATTACCAACCAAACCAAAATTACCAAGTTGAAGCATAAAAATTCTGGACAAATTTTATCGATTTTTGGACAAATTTTACTAAATTCTTGTAAACATTGTCAACTACATGGCAAAAATTTCTATGAACTTAGTAAAAATTGTCAGGATTTAAGGAATACTGGGTTCGTAATTTTTATATTTGCAGTTTCTCCATGCAGTTTATGCGTTCATTAACCTCTTATTACAGACGGTAATTTCTAAAACATATAAGGAATTTTTTCCAACGTAAAAATTATATTCATGAGTACAAAAAAACTGCATTTAAAAATTTTTAATAGTTTTTAAATGTGGGCGAAAAAATTTATTTTAACCATCTTTTCGTCTTTATAAATTTATTAGTGCGTAAAATAAATGTGTGTAAAAGTTTTCGCTATGTAATAAAGTAAGTATCACAAATTATTCTAAAAAATTATTATTCACATATGTGGACACCGGCGTGAAGAGGTTAAATTAACGAATTTATGTATTGTGAACTAAAGAAATTTAAGAGTTCAAAAATTTTATATTTACAGTCGTTCATAATGGGTGAGATTTTTCAGATACACGTCTGTATATCCAAGAATGTCTTGATATTTTTGACAAATTATAAATTTCTTCTAAAATTTACTTCAATTTCTTTCAAAAATTACTGCAACAAAATTTTGCTAAAGCTCTTGAAACATTTACAAGAATAAACAGTCTATTATGGCCTTAAAATTGACATTTGCAGTTTTTGGTAAATTTTCTCTCTACTTATAGACACTACAAATTAAATAATTTAACAATTGGAAAATGAAAGGATTGGGCATATTGAACAAAAGTAATTTTTCTAGCTTCCTCCCGAAAATTTAGGGTTCGAAAAGTCAAGTGGGTCTTCGCCGAGTGACTCTGCCCTGTAGAATAAATTTTGTTTAATACTATACCGCAAAATACCTGCTTTCATATTTTAATGAGTCCCCCTAATTCTGAATTGTTTAAGTTCATAAAAAAGTCCGTCAAAGGACGTTACAAAAAAAAAATATGACTGCTCTGTTAAGTTCCATGGTGGTGCGTCTGCGCATCCCAGTAAAGTCGAGGCAAGAGAGCAGCGGTAGGTCGGCCGCGGACTTCTCGGCACAAAAAAGAAGAAAAAAAAATTTAAAAAAAAAAATACCTAAGAAGGCGAGGAAAAAAATAATTAATGTGCGTGTCACGTGTTCAGAAAGCCCCAATGCATCTCGGCTCGCTCCCACCCTTCCCTCCGCTATCCTTTTATCCTTATTGTTTTAACTTGCATTTTGCCCTTTTTTCCCCGGGCACGTATATAACTCGCCCTTTCTCTCTGCTCTTTACCAGTTTTGTCTCGAAAGATAGAAGAGGCGGCCGGGCGCAGGGGAAGAGAGAAGGAGAGAGTCGCGAGGCTCGGTGGTGGGAAAAAGGTCGAGGAGGAAAAGTGCCGGATAAAAGAATAACGAGATTTTCTTCTCGGTTTTGAGCGCGAGCACTTTCGCTTTTTTCGCTCTTTCTTTTTCCCTCCCCCCGCCGTGGGAGGCGACGCGCGGCGTTGAGAGATGCTAAAACAATCAAGGGCCGCGCGGCGCTCGCGATTCTTTCTTCTGCGCTGCTTGCGCGCCCGGAGGAAGAAAAAAAAATGGAGAGAGGAGCTCCGCGAGATTGCACCCAAAGGGTCGCTGGCTCCCAGCTGCAGACTTATCTTATCAGATTTTTTCGTTCTTTAAAGCTGCCCGAGGAGCGTAATTTACTATACCATTCTGAGTGCAGATTTCTTTCTTTATTCTTCTGCTTTATTTAGTGCTAAAAGTAGTTAAATTTTTATCGCTGCTTCGTGGCTGACTTAATAATTACAACCACCACTTCGTCGTTTTATCAGCGCTGTAAATAATTGATGTATCGAATTAGACGGCATAAAGCTTTAATTTATTCATAATCGCACAGCAGGGTACTGACAAGGCGAATCAAAACAACGGGTCCTGGATTTCTTGAAATTTTGAGGACCAATTATACTTTGATAAGAAATAATGAGACGATAGCCTAGAAAATGAGACATCATAATTAGAGTAATCTAGAAAAATTAAGCTTTTCGAAAACACTAATTTATACTTAAAAAACGAGAAGTCGTACTAAAACGTATAAACAATAAAAATAAAGAAAGACATAAAAGCCACGATTTGAAGTTTATCAGATTGAAAAATCTTTAATTGTTTAAAAGTTATTTTTACTTTTAATCACTTCGTGTTTAAGAAATTCACGTGTTCGAGAAAACATATAAAGAAAAAGTTCTACACTTCCAAAACGACTCCTATTTTCATTTGATCAAATTCGAAGACTCGTGTTTATTATTTTTTTATCAAAGAATCAGTCTGCAAAATTTCAGAGAAATCCAGACCTCAGTGGATTGATACTCTCCGTGTAAGTGATGAAACTTTTTGTCACAACACGCATTCTTAACAAAAAATAATTATATTAAAATTAAACTGTTCTGGAATATTCTTCCTGTTGAAATTACCAATATCGATTCTAAAGGAGCCTTCAAGAATGCACTACATTCCCTCCCTACTAAATTTTAATTGCTTATTTTGTAAGCTTTAGTTTTTTAGCTTCTACTATTATTTTTGTATTGGGCTTTCTAGCCCATCTGACGATTTAAATAAAATAAAAATAAAAAAAAAAAAAGAAATGCACTCGAGTGTATAATAAGTACTGTGACACTTTCACGGTTCAAAACGTATTGGTAATATGTTATTTTTTTCGCCTGTTAACATGTTGCGTCTTAAAATTAACATATCTCGTGGGTTAAATTAACATACGCGAAATGTATTGCTTAAAAATTGTACGTTATTTCTTTTATTAACAAACAAGCGTGTGTTATTTCAAAAATATGTCATTTAATGTCGTGTATAAATGACAAATTTGCATTTCTTGTGTGTTAAATTAACACACTGTACTGTATGTTACTCTATTACAGCGCACAAAATCAAAATATGTTATTTTTTTTTTTATAATTTTTTTAACCGTGTTCAGTCATTATCCACTTACTGCTCTCTTAATCTGAATTAGTGAAAGTTTCACTAATTTCACAAGTGAATCAGATTTTCACATAAGAATATGTGAAA
>JAWWEN010000038.1:25247124-25268131 GCA_035582955.1 Sycophila texana
GGATACTTTTAGCAATTTCAAAAAGTGACTATTCACTTCGAATTAGTGAAAGTTCACTAATTCAGATTAAGAGAGTGCATTATTAAAGTAAAACCGACCGATTTATATAAAACCAGATCAACGATCCGAAAGATTACAATACTCGAGGCGATAATTGCGCTCGGCGTCTCTTCGCGGCTCCGCCGCAGCGAAGCTTCACCCACGCGTCTCGCCGGGCGTCGCGATGAAACCGGGAGTCGAGAGAGAATCTCTCTCGAGAAATATTGTTATGCAGAGGCTGCGCACGTATCGAGACTCAACGAGTCTCTTGACGCCGGCAGCGACACACAACAACGAGCGGCGTCGGATAAATATGGAAATCTTGTTGTTTCGTACTAAAACTCTTTGCCGAGCGGAGAGAGAGGAAGGGAGAGAGTAGGAGAAGCCAGCCATCGACCCCGGCAGTTCGCTTCTCGCCCGCGTGTTTATACCCCCGACGAGGCGACCTGATGGGAATATCAGCTAATATCGCTGGAATCGTATTCTTTTTTGTTCCTTTGTCACGCACAAATGATGCGTTTAAAATGAAATAAAATTATTTGAGAAAATATTTTTTTTTAATAAAGTTACTGCTACGGATAGGATTGCGACTTATTTTATATCAGAATGTTTTAAATTATGAATTTGACGATAAGCGTCGATTAATTGTTCTGTAAGGAGTGAAGTTTGTCGTGAAATTGTTTACTTGAAAAAGTTCAGTTGTCAATAGTCACGTAAATTGTTAAAAGTGAAAAAAAAAATAATAACAAAATAGAAATTTCGAGTGAATTTGTGTTTAAGTGTTTATTTTCTCTTTCGTCAGAAAATTCCTGTCAATAGGATATGTAAAATGTAAATAAATAGAAGTAATAGTATTTAGGAGTACTGAACATTGTATTCATAATATTTGGATATTATGACAAAGTTATTTTGAAAATCTATTTTTTCTGAAAATTCGTTAAAAAAAAAGAGTAACACGTGAAAATATCAATTGTGTAAACGAAAATTCACGCCTTTTAACTCACGAAACGTTATATTGTTACACGTTCAAAAGGTCAAATATCAGTTTAATTGCTTCGTGAAAAGTGGCTAGAATATTGAAGAGTTGTCCTCTACAATTGCGTCTGCGCAAAAAAAGGTAACGAAATGGAAAGCGCGAATAGAGCTTGCAATAATAATTCTGGCGAAAATTATTTACCAATACCCGGTGGTATACTATAATTTTTTATTCGCGATATATTCATAATTAATCGAACAAGTTGTTAAATAATTTACAAAAAATAATATAAATAATATCATTTTCGAATTGAGAAATGGGAAGACCGACTAGAGCTGAGAACTTGCAATAGTAAATATAGCGAAAATTATTTATCAATAGTGATACGCTATAATTTTTTATTATAATTAATAAAATTACAAAAGTTGTTAAATATCACAGAAATATACAAGATTTTTGAAATGTGAAATGGAAAGCACAAATAGACCTGGCAAATAATAAACGTTGGGAAAATTATTTACTAACTGTGGTAAGCTGCAGTTTTCTATTCGTAAAATCTTCATAATTAACACTAAATTAATAATCAATAGAAAAAAACAATAAAGTTGCTAAATAATATACGAAAAGTGTACCATTCACGAATAGCAATATAACACGCAGAGATAATCGTCCAATTTCAGGCAGTCCCTATAAAATTGTCTTTATTAATTTTTAAACAATCGCTAATACCTCTCTTCCCTGAATGCATTCCATGAATGAAAAAAATGATAGAGTAGGAGAAAATCGTTGGCAAAGATAACGAGCTTCCACGAGCAAACGCGCGCCGGCGCACACGCAAGAAAGGGACACGTAAAACGCCCCGCGGGGCGGTAGAATTAGAAAAACAAAGAATAGCAGGGGGACGAGGGGTCGGGGGAGAAGGGACGGGGGAGATAGCGAGGTTTGATAAACGAATCAGCGATCGGCGACCTCAACCCGACCGCCGGCGCAGTCCCCGGTGAGAAATTGAAAATGGAAATGTTTAATTGCCAGAAAACACGTTTCCCTCTACGGCCTCCCATGTCGGGGACAAAGAGCGCTCATTTCATATTTTTCGGAAAGGGGGAACGAAATCACGACGGTCCGACTCTTGTTCGCGGTTAGTCTCTTTTGTCGCGTTAAGAGCTTTTGTAATGGCGTTTGGATTGTAATTTTTAGAGTGGTTAATTATCGGGGGTAATAACTTCCTTAATCGTCGTTATTTATTCACTTTTTGCTGAGGATGCGTTATGTTAATAGTTAGATGTAAATTTGTGTAAAATAAACTACTGAGCAAGAATTACTATAAGAACTGTTATGAATACTGAAAATTACTGATGAACTTTTTAATCCTAGCAACAAATTATTGACTTTTTTTATGTCGTATTACTTAATTTTGATCGTCATAGGACACATGAATATATTTATTAAGTATAAGTACTCTATGACTTGTTTAGAAAATTATTCGATTAAAATTTAGTAGAGATAGAGATTCCTGTAGTAAATTGTCAACTGCAGACTACATTTTTCACTTCTTAAGTAGAAGTACGATTTTGGTCAGAAATAGGTTTTTTCTTTGAATTACTTAAAGCGTCGTAAAGTCGTATACAGTTCAGAAGCTCTGAGAGACTTTTAGTATCTCATTTTCACTTTTTAAGTAGAATAATCGAATTTGGTCAGACATGATGTTTTTTAAATCAGTTGAGTCTTTGTAGGTTGTATACATTTTGAAAACTCTAAGAGACTTTTAATATCTCGTGTTCACTATTTAGTAAAATATTTTATTTTGGTCAGACGCGCATTATTATTTTTTAAATTACTTAAAGGTTTGCTGGTCTTTATATTTCAAAAGTTCTAAGAGACTTAGTATCTCATTTTTACTTTTTACTTTTTTTTTTAAATTATTTAAATATAAGCTTTACAGGCTGCACACATTTCTTTCACATTTCAAGTAGAATATTAAATTTTTTAAATAGTAGAATATTAAATTTTGTAAATACTCAACAAATTTAAAAAAAAAAATATACAGAACGTTGCGAAGCCCAACTTGGATGATGCAATCCAGCTGCTTTTACAACCTCCTCAACTCCACGATCGCAATTGGAATATTGTATTTACGATGGGCGTACGAACGTACCTTCTCTTCCTCTCGCTTCGCTAATTTTTTCTCTCCACTCCTCATTTAGCAAACGAACCGGGCACGCACGCGGCGCCTGTCCTTCCGCCTCCCTCTTTTCCCGTTTCGATGATTACACTCGTTAGTAACGAGAATAACGACCGCGATGCGATCTCGATGCAGCCCGGACCCGTTAAAACGAGCGAATTCACTTGGCCGTGTCTGTGTGCGCGCGCGCACGGACTGCGGCGAAATTCGAAATAGCGAAATCAATATGCGTCTCACGCAGCCGCGGACCCATTGTGCTACGTGGCCGTAAGGTCTCGCTGGGCTTGGTGCACACTTACGTGTGTGCGCGTGCCGCGGCGAGCCGCGTTTTATTCGACGAGCGCGATGGACAAGAGCTAAAAGGACAAAGTGGAGTGTTCCGGTCGGAGTGCCGCTATAGTGCGGAAGGGCTCGAGGGGCGCGAAAGGCCGCCTGAAGAGCCTCCAAATTGTTAAATCGAGGTGGAATTGTTTTTAAGGATAATTCCGCTGGCAACGCTGTCGCCCCTCTCTCTATAAATTTTACCGACGCTTTACAGAGATGAAATTCCTCCAATTGTTATGCTTTCTATTTTTTTTTTTTTTATTTTTTTTTTTATTACAGTTATCTTTTGGACAGTTTTACGTTTATTTTCTGCTGGTTGGAGAACTTTATAGTTGACTATTTTGCTTCGTGAAAATTATCAATTACTAAGTGACTTTTAGTCTACGTAGAAATATTTTGTAATTGACATTTTAGTTTACAAGTTTCCTGCTGTTCATCAATAAGTTTTTGACATTTTAATTTTGGTATTTTAAGCTTTTAATTTTTATATTATTTTATTTATGTAAAAATTATTAATTATTGACCGACTTCTAGGCTTCCAAGCGTAACCCAATAATATTTTTAAATTGTAGTTTTAATATATAATTTTTTAATTCTTTGACTAGTTTGTTCTGTAAAAATGATCAGCTTTGATTTTATGAATTTTTTTGCTATTGAAGTTTTAATCTGTAAAATTCTAATTTTAATATAATTATTTCTTTTTGTAAAGACTCTGAAGTCCATTTATATCAATAAATAAACGAATACATAAATAAATAAATTATATTGTAAGAAAATCCGACTTATCGGTGTATGTCTGACTAAACAGCGTCCTAACTACTTACAAAGTTTTAAACAATTACGTTTCTAAGTAATCTTTGTTTAAAAAAATATCTTTCTATCTTTAGCAAGGAACTTTTATTAATCCGTGAATATCAGTAAAACGATTTATTATATATTGTAAGAAAATCGGACTTATCGGTGTATGTCTGACTAAACAGTCTCCTAACTGCTTACAACGTTTTCAACAATTACGTTTCTAAATAATCTTTGTTTAAAAGAATATTTTTCTTTCTTTAGCAAGGAACTTTTATTAATCCGTGAATATCAGTAAAACGATTTAGAGTGTGAATTAGACCGAAATTCTAGTGTACACCGGGACGAGGAAGAAGCGCGCTGAAAATATGTTTTTCACGAGAAGAAAATTAGAAAGATTTTGCGAGTGGGAGACGGAAAGCGACGGCCGAGCAAAAGGACAAGTGAGAGAACGAGAAAGAGGATATAGAGGGAGAACAAAATTTTCTGTCGCGAGCTCGTTTCCGGGCGTTCCGGCCGCTCCTCGGGGATGCACGTTCGCGTATCGCGTTACCCACGGGATTAAAAACCTCAACAAGAAATACTGCCGCTGCAAAAGCTCTCATTTGCGAGCGAGCGCCCGTTTCCCCTCTACGTTCGCCTTCTCTCTTTGCCCCCTTCCCCATCGCCACGGCAGTTTTCCCAGTTGCTTCTCTGAATCAGTTTGCCTTCTCGCATTCTCTTTTCTCCACACCCACTGTCTTCGTCTCTCTTTTCTTCTTTTTTTTTTTTTTTTTTTGTTTCGCACGTGTGAGCAAAGAAGGACACGGCCACTGAGATTTCGCCGGCGATACGAAATCCTCGAAATACGAGGAAGCCTGGCTCTACTTGAAGGAAAACAAAGTATTCCTTCGTCACCCTTCTGCTTCATTAAACGAATCTCTCTTGCTTAGTGCGGACGAGATAATGGATGTACGAATTTTCTCGAAAATAATAGCTTCAAAATCAGGGTTGCATCATTTTTGTATATTATCAGAAAATAATTCAAAATTCACATTTGAATGAAGGAATTAGACGAAAGTAATTCCAAATTCAAGTTTCGTTTAATTCAATAATTCAACGTTGAATTTTGAATTACTTCCGACTAATTCAATAACTCAAATATTAATTGTTAATTAGATCTCGATCGAAAATAGAATTAATTATTTGCAACCCTGTTCAAAATATACTAATGATTACAGAATCATATACTGATTAATCATATATTAAGTTCAAATCTATTAGTTCTGTAATAACCGAACTGAATTCAACGTGGAATAATCGCATTTGATTAAATTAACAAAGAACATTCCTGTAATTCAAGCGAAGCATTTTCGATTCCACTTTAAAGAAGCTTTACGAGCGCAAAATGAAAACTGATTTAAAATAATTACCTATTAGCCGCGGCGAAATGACGGCATAAAATTGATAATACGCCCGTCAATGTACTTTAATCGAACGCGACGCACATCGACGTAATTCACTGCACCGTAGGTTTATCAATTAAAGTGCAATCGAGGCCCCGGGAGAAAGAAAGCTCTGCCCCGGCTAGTAAAGCAATTACGAACGCATAAACATGACCGATTACACGCGATTCCGTAGCTTATTACGCATTTGAATGGCTAGAGCCTCGCGAAATCAAGTTACTCGGAAAAGCCAGATTACAGTCGACCATGCACAGGCATTAGCATTCAAACCAATCCCCTCGGCTTGATGAGAAATTTATGGTTTAATGAGTTTACGTTACTACGCTGTAATTAATAATTCAAAACAACTGCTTTCAAAGCAGGCTTCAATCCGCTCCGCACTTCCCCTCTTCCCCAGGAGACATTCTTCTCTGCAATCTGAGCCACAACCCGCGATGCATTACCGCCGTTACATCCGCTAATGCTTATATATGTACAGTTCATACTGTTTTGAGAAGAGATAGATTATACATTTTTCGTTGGAGACTTTTCTACTTTTTTCATTTGGTGAATAATATGCTACTTTTTTTTCACCATGTGCTTCTTTCAACTTTTCATCGGACACTTTTCCGTTTACGGAATTATTTTCCATTTTGAAATATGCACTTACAACCAGACGAAGTTAAGCTTGAATAAAAATACTAGTCTCAACGTTAGTCCGCAGTGGAATGTGAAAGAGAATAATTCGTACTTTAGCAAAATACGTACTTATCCTGAGATTTTGGAAGTATTACATAGATGATCATTTATTTTCCTATTTATTTAAACCGTGTGCGTCCTGATTGAAACCAGAGAGTTAAAAGAATGACGATTCCAACACCTCATTCCTCTGTTTGCCGGCAGTTCCCTAACTGCCTAGGCATTTCGCTAAATGCCGGATTTTTCTATACTGACGATCGCGCGGAAGAAGGTCCTATTTCATTTGCGGTTGAAGAAAGGTCCTATTTTGTTTTCGGGTGAAAAAAGGTCCTATTTCGTTTCCGGCTGAAAAAATCCTATCTCGAAATTAAATTTTTTCCCGACGATTTGAAATATCCCCGAACTTATTCGACTTTTTCCGCTTTATTGTCCTTAAAATCAGCCAAACCCCTTTCTTCAATTTGGTTTTCAATAGCAAATAGGGGGTTTCCGGGTACGCTGAATTCGAATTCAATGAAAAGCGTGAAACGCATTTAATTCCGCGACAGGATCTTTTCAACTGGAAACGAGATAGGACGTTTCTTCACTCGCAAACGAAAAAAGACTTTTCTTCACTCGCAAAAAAGAATAGGAGATAGGAAAAATATAAAATAGGAAAAATAGGAATAGGACCGTCTTTCGCGTGATCGTCGATATATGCCTACGACATATACGTAGCTAACGACACGTCGGACAGGACTAATAATAAATAAATAAATAAATAAATAAATAATTCAATAAATAAATAAATAAACAAAAGGCAAAGAGCAATGAGTTATCGTTACTTCCCAATTAGCGAACTGTCTGCGCGGATGAGCGCGGCTGGTGACAAGTTACAGTCGGGATTCCGGGCGTCTATTACTCGGGCTCGGCGATGCAAACTACGCCAGCGCCTTCCGAGCCTGCCCCCCCACACCCCGGCTTCTTCGCGGTGCCCGGGCGCGCGAAGAGCTCGTATTTACGTTTGTATTTGGCGGCGTTTGGCAGCGCGCAGCCCGCGGCACTGATCTTCCCCTGTCGCTCGCGGAGAATTGAAATGCAAATCGCGGGATCCGGCATGCAAATCCCGCTGCACACAGGGTAACGCGCGCGAGCTCGCCGCAGCCGCCGTCCGAACGTTTTGCAGCGCGAAATTACGGGGGCGAGGAACGCCGGGTTTCATGGCTAAATTTAAAACGCGCGGATGCGATGAAAGCGCGAGCGATGCTTTCTTCGTGGCTTTTGCGGTTCGTTGTTTATTTTTTATTTTTTTTTTATTTTTTTTTTATTTATTTATTCGGTTTGAAGTGTTTTTCCAGATTTCGTGCGACCTTAGGGAAGTCAGCTACTGGATGAGGATTACTGTGAAAGTGGTTGCAACTGTTGGAAACTACTGATGATATAGTTGATTCCAGTAATAAATTTGAAACTGCAGATAATGTTTGGAAGTATTCCTAAATAGTTTATTTGCAGTTGATCGTCAGTATTTAGCTGATAATTAGCGATTTACGATTTGAATGGTGTAAGTTGACAGTAGCTCGTCAATATATAGTTCAGTATAGTTATTGAATAGTGAGTTCATGAGTATACCAAAAGAGAATCAACAATCAACTTATCAATAGTCACTTCGACGGTAGTAGCCTAGTAATCATTAAATAGTCAATTCCGCAGTAGCTCGTCAATAGTCACTTCGTCGGTAGTAATCCAATGGTCATTAAATGTATAATTGGTCTGTAAATCATTATAGTTAGTTCGTCGATAGTAATCTCACCATTATATAATCAATTCGTCAGCTGTTCATCAGTAGGACTACTGCTCTAATGCACCTACTAGGATAACTGACGTATTGTATGTATACAATCAGTAATTTATCAGTAAACAATAAATTGTCCAGTAGTCATTAAATAAATTAAAGTTCGTTAGTAGTAGTCCAGTAGAAATTAAAGTAGTCAATTCGTCAGTGGATCATCAGTAGTGCAATAGTCTTTAATTTGGCATTTCCTCAGTAGTTTATCAGTAGTCTTGTTGGACTAATTTTAAAAGCCATTAAATAATAGTTCAATAGTTATTAAAAATTCCACTCAATTAGTGAGTCAATTGTGTAGTTAATAGATCATCAATAATAGCCAGTTCATCAGTAGATGTTACAATGTAGTATATGTAACAATTTTGTAAATTCTCTTTTCATTAGTTTATGTTCGTAAGTGTGTATAACCTTCATTTTCGTGTATATTTTACTTTGTTCATTTCATTGCCAATTAATCGATTTAAAAATTGCTGATAAAAATATTCGATAAATTGTTGCTATGTTGCTGTGTGGTTAGCGAGTGTTCTCGGTGGACCTTAAAATGTAGATAGGACTATATATCGTGTAGCTCGACTAAAAGAACGCGTGACAGTAAGTAATGAGGGAAAAAGAGCAAAAAAAGCCCTGGGCATTTTATTTATGTTTGAAGTAGTTTTACGTCACGTTAGCATACGAAACTACTAATGCAGAGAAAATGCTGTGGTGGTTTCATTTTTCAATGTCACTACTCCGTGTGCACAAGATACTTTGGAATAATATTTAGTTCTGGTTAAAAATTAGTCGCATTTCTTTCACAAATGTATTTTTGCATAAATTTATATAAAATCCATTTGAATAGTCTTTTTTTATTTCAAAGATTGAGGTGTACACGAAGGAGCGGAAAATCGTTAAATGTTATGCGAGCATGAAAACCGATATTCGTAAAAGCGTTTAAAAATGTAAGTAGGTCGTCCGAATTTATTTTAAAAGTAAAAGTACCATATGCTTTTGCTCAACATTATATATACATACTAATATATATTTTTTTTTACTGTTATGGTCCGTTGCATAATATTTATTTTGAAAGAAAACTTCGCAGTCTTTTAAGGAAAATTTTTTTTTTATATCTTTATCTGGCTACATTAAACCGTACACGAGACTTGTAAATGAAGATCGTAGAAAATTTTAATAACGATGTGATGTTTAGCGGGGTTCGTAACCTACAACAGAGAATAAATAAAATTAAGCATTTACTGCTCCCATTATACCGTGTTATTACTGCAAGATTAGTCCACTAAACTTTGTAAAGTTCTAAAATAATACTACCAGTGCAAAAGTTTGTACGCGAGTAACATTAATATCTACTGCAAAACTTTAAAATTATTATACTATCATAAAGATTAATTGCGCTTTTAAATTTACATGTATCTTAAAAAATCTTGATTACATTCTCGTTTGAACATTTTTTAGAACACGTCCGACCAAACTTCGTTTGTACTACTTGCTACTTTTACACTAGTTTTGTTTGAGTGTAATTTCTATATTAAAAGATACTTTTTTCCTTACAAAAGGAAACATTTTATTTTATTTTTTTAATTTTATTTTAAATTTCCTTTTTATTTTTTTTTTTTTTTTTGGTACACTCGCGGTACGTTTATATTTAAAATTTTACGAGAGGCCCTTCTGTGCGCCCTTCATCCATAACGCGCGGCCGTTGTTTTATCGCATTTTGCTTCAATTACTGACCTACGTTTCGTTATTTTCGATGATGCAAAATCCGTTATTCGAATGCTAGTTTCATTTTCTTTCTATTTTTTGGTTCCCGCAGATTCTTTTTTGTATAATAAAACACTGTAAAAAATATTTTAATTCTTGTACTTTTTTTTATACTCTCAATATTCTAATTACTTTAAATAATTATGAAAAACACTTAATTCCAAAGTAATTAAATCTCTATTTTCATAAAAAAGAAAAGATAAATAAATAAAATAAAATTAAAGATGTATCAATTACTACAAATTGCAATGTACGTAAAAAAGAAAAATCAATAGCTCGTAAGAACCATCAATTTTTACTTCCGACTGCGTCGAAATATTCTCCGTCAAGGGGTGAAGAAGACTTTCGCTGCAAGAAAGAAACGAACATCGCCGCCTTTGTCGCTGGGGTACAACAAAAGCGCATTTCAACTTGAATAAGAAAATATCCGATCCGGGACAAAACGAATCTATTCCGCCTTAGTAGACTCGCTCCCTGGTATTGGAAATATCCCAGGCGCGAGCAGCGCGGTTTATTTCGACAATAGGGCTGCTGCGCTTCCAGCTAATAATATTTCTGTCTCCCTTCCCCCGAAAATGCAATGCTCGCTGATGATAAAAATATTATCTCAAAAATTAATATATTTCTATAAGCAATTTGATTTTGAAAAATTCCCGAAAAAGTCTAACTCGACAAAAGGACAAGGAAAGCTTACCTTAATTAAAGAAAGTTAATTAATATACTTTATAAAAAAATATACATATATATTTTTTTTAAATGAATATCTAATTGTTCTAATGCCTATTAGGTTGAACAAGAGAGCCAGAGTAATTAAGTATTTATAAAAATTAATAACTGAAACAAATTTGAGGGGTTTGAAGGGGTCGGCGAGAGACACGAAATGGCAGAACAAAGGAAGAAAATAGGCAAAAAAAAAAGAAGAAAAGAGAGTGAAAAGGTGGGGCCAGGAGGAGGGAAAGAGTAGAGCAAGCTCCTGAATGAATGGCAGAAGGCACACGCACGTAGGTATAAAAAAAATGCGGGAGGGAGAGCCACAAGACTGGAAAAAAAGAGTGCCGGCTGCAATCTTTTGATATTTCAACGAAGCAGACGAGTGGCGCGCCGTAATGAAATCATCTCCACTGCTTTGATCTTCACCCCCACCAGGTCGTCTCCTCATCTCTCGCGCCTGAGCCCGAGGTGGCGCACAGTTTTGCTCTGTCCCGCTTTCGCCGCGCACCGCCAAGATTTTACAGACACAAAGTCGCCCGTTTTTATGCGGGAACGAGGGAGACATTTTACTTGCGGTAGCTTCATACGCTCGTAACTGGCTGATAGTCATTTCGTAATTATTGGCAGCAAAGTCATTTATTATCGAAATTTTTTATTGTAAATTTATCGACGTATTTATTTTTGTTAAAAAGTCAAAACAACGTAGTTGCGATCTAAAAAAATTTTTGATATTCCGCATTTTTAATTCTATTTATGATTTTCAATGCGACAGCTTCATACAATCATTACTGGCTGATAGTAATTTCGAAACTATTGGCAACGAATTCATTTATTACCGAAATTTGTTATTGAAAATTTATCGACGTATTTTTATTATCTAACCAAATTTTTAATTTTCAATTGCATTTCGAATTTTCAATGTGGACGTTTATGCTCAACACTAAAGCAGTACTCGTATTGAAGCTGAAATAGTTGTTGACACACAGTGAGCGGGTGCGAACCCCTAAAAACTCGAGTGTAAATACTCGTATTCTCAATCCCTATAATGCGGTGTTGACAGTTACAGATCAGCTGCAAGTACACAACTTTACCGTAGCACTAAAATATCAATGGTTTATAATCAGTTATACATTGTTCAATATTGACTAAAAATAGATTAAAAATATTTTATCACTACTATTTTGTAATCGAATAATTTTTTAAACAAGTTGTAAAATAAGTATAATAATAATATATGTATTTGAATATCATATTAAAATCAAAATTAAGTAGAAGTAAATAAATAAACTGCAAAACATTAGTTAATATAAAAAAAAGAATGTATATCGATGTCTAAAATTTATTCTACTTAAGAAAAGTAAATGAGATACAAAAAGTGTCTAGTTATTCTAAAGTCTATGCAACCTTTAAAGCTTTAAGTAATTTAAAAAAATGTCTGACCAAAATCGAACTATTCTACTTAAAAAGCGAAAAACAAATTACTGCTGTAATCAAATAATAGTAAAATCAGTAGCAATCTTGATCTCTACTATTTTCACTCAAATAATTTGTTCAGCAAGTCATAAAATAAATCCAATAAATGCACTCGCGTAAAAAAAAAATCTTCAACGAACGGTCAAAAGTGAATCGCTCGAGACAAAGAAGCAGCTTGAAAGTCGCGTCGTTAGCAATACCAAAAATAAAGAGCTCGAACTTTCAATTGACAAATAAAGTTACAGCAGGGGTAGAGGAGACCATTGTATAAATTATAAAAATAACGAATAATAATGAAAATCAAGGCCCGAGCGGGGAAAACTCTTGGTTGCGCGGCTCGGCGCCCTATATCGAGCAACCGGGACTAACAGCCTTTAATTAATAAAGTTAGTTGAGCTACTTTCGAAGTCTTGCTTCACTGCGCTCTTCTGCTCGCGCCGCGCCGTCTTCTCGGATATAGCAACGTTTTCCTATCCCTTTGAATTAAAGTATAGCGCTCCTCACCTCCCACCCCCTCGGGCATCCCTCCTCTCGATAGGCTCGCTAATTTTCGCACTTTTCCGCAAGATACGATATCCGCGTTACTCGAGGGCAATTACAGCCGACTTTTTCCGCGTTCGCTAATTGATCAATTCTTCTCGTCAGACAATTTATATTTTTCTTTGTTTATTTATATATTTTTTTTTAATTATTCATCGACTGGAGTTTTCTTGTTAAATTGAAAGGCAAATTTCTAACTTTTTAACGCACATCGTAGTCAAGGGAAAAAAGCGCGTTTCATATCCAAAATGTCATGCAAAATAAAGCCGTTATCCGGCGAAAAAATGCTATTCCAATTCAGCGTTCTGCGTTGGGAGAAGCATATTTCACATTCCTGCGTGGAAAATAAAGGAATTTCAGAATTGCGGGTTAAAAAAAATATTGTATGTTAAATTTCGGCTAATCATTTATGAGATCAGGGAAAAAAAGAAACGTAAATCAATCGTGAACAAAAAAAAATCGAAACAAAATCGTAGGTATATCAAATAAATTTATTTATCTTTGTTCCTTTTTTTTTCTCAGATAACACGCTTGAAATTCTTTTTCCTCGGTACCCACCTAAAACGATACGAAATATCTGCATTTATTATTTCGTTTTTCTTCAAAATTCACTTTCTATTTCTACTTGGAAGCATCATTTACAGTAGATCTCTAAATTTTTTTAAGACCCCATCGCAACAAGAGACCATCTGTTATTTCACGCCGCCGTTCAGACAAGTGTTCCGTAGATTTTTCCGCGGAAGGGTGCTCGATAATTGATAACGTTGCGCCGGCGTGCGGCTGCCAAGGAAGGTGGAGCCTCGTCGGAGGCGCGCGCACCGGCAGAATTAAGCCGCGCTGGTCGCCCTTTGCCAAGGACACGCTTCCCGCGGCGCACCAGGCGCATCTTTCCTCGAGTTACGGCTCGCTAAAGAAAATTGACTTGAACTGTAGCCAGCATAATAAAAGTGCGAGTCGCCCCTGCATCGATGCTCGACAGACCCTGCGTCAAGATACGAATCAGTCGCGATGTTTTGAAACGAAGGAAGCTGAAATTTCCTCGAGTACTTTCCTTTTTTTTTTTAACGACGACTAGGACATACGATTTGACCGTTCGAACTGAGGATAATGAAGATGAAGATGAAGGTTGCCTTCTTTTTTTTTTTAACGAGACAAGGCGATACGATTTGACTGTTTCGAGCTTGAGAAATTAAAGATGAAGATGAAGGTTATCGTCTTCTTTTTTAACGAGACAAAGCCATACAATTTGAACGTTTGAACTGAGGATAATGAAGATGAAGATGAAGATTATCTTCTTATTTTAACGAAACTAGGCGATACGATTTGACTGTTTCGATCTGGATAAAATAAAGATGAAGATGAAAGTTAACTTCTTATCTTTTTTAATAAGATAAGGCCATACAGTTTGACCGTTTGAACTGAGGATAATGAAGATGTATAATAAAGATAAAGACGAAGGTTACGATCTTTTTTAACGATATGAAGCGATATGATTTCACCGCTCTGAATTTTAGTTCATCACCTTTAGCTAAAAACGGTAAAGATGACGATGAAGATTACCTGCTTATATTTAACGAGATAAAGCGTTGCGATTTGTCTGTTCTAACAGAAGCTAATGAAACTGAAGTTGAGGATGAAGATTACCTTGTTTGGTGTCGTGGCCTGTTGCTGGGGTGAACAGCTGGCGCTGTGGATGCTGGGCTGGTTGCTGGTGGGCGACTGCACGATGCCCTGGTGGTTGAGATGGTTTAGCTGCGAGAGCTGAGGCGGCGCCTGCTGCTGCACAACCTGACTCTGAGCAGCGCCGGCCGGTGGCGGTTGCAGCTGCTGGTGGTGGCTCTGGTGGTGGCTCTGATGGGCCGGCAACGGGTGGCTAGTCTGCTGCTGCTGCTGCTGCTGGTGCGTTGCGGGGAACGAGGGCACCGTGAACGGGACAAACAGCATCGGGCTGCCGAGGATGTGCGCACCACCTCCACCCACTGCGCCCGTCTCCTCCCTACACCTTTTGACGTTCCCAGGCTCGTTTCATTTCATTTCCGAGTTCGGAGATAAATACGAAGCACGCGGCACTATCCCTACTTCGTCGAGCTATTTCACCTCAATTTCGAATGCTTCTACAAAGAATCTCGGAGTCTCAAAAAGAAAGTGAAATCGCGGCAATAGGACGATGAAGTAGTTGGAGCGTGGAGAGCGCGGCTCTTTTTTTTTTTTTTTTTGTTTGGAGGAAACTACTGATTTACCTGCACTCCGTTCCCAGTCCTTGATGCTGGGAGTGGGCGTAGGGGGCGGCTCGGACGGAGGTGGTGGACGCCACCCTCGCTACCCTTAGCGAGATGCCGCCCCGTTGGCTGGTGAGCTGGACCGCAGTGGCCGGTTGCTGTTGCTGATGATGGCAGCAACAGGCGCGGCAGCCACCGGAGCTTGGAACTACGCTGCCGGCGATGGGCTGGTGGAGCTGGTGGATATGCGGACCGACCCCCTGGATGAGATGACCCGCGCCTGCAGAAGGGGCCCTGGGCCCCGTCGAGCAGCCGGAACCCGGATACACGCCAAGCAGACAGCAGCCTACGACCGAAGTCCCGGGGCCCGCGGTCGAACCTTGACTCAGGGACGATGGGATGCCGGCCACACCAACAACGTCGCTCTTGTTGCGACAGGAGTTGCACCACTGAACCGACGTGGACCAGCCGGTAGCGCTCGGGAGGTTGCTGCTGGTATTGGCTTCAGCCGAGTGCAGCTGGTGGTGATGGTGGTGATGGTGGTGGTCCGCCGGTTGATTAGATAGGATCGTCGGATGGGCGTTGAGGGTTCGAGCGTCAATGATAATCGGGCCCCGGACTACCGTTCTGGTCTGCGTCGGTTCCTTCAACTCGCCGGCGCGTATGGACGAGATCTTGCCTTCCTGGCGGATCGCCGGCCGGTGAAGCGGTGGAATCGTTCACAGTCGACTCTCACAACTTGTTGATATTTCCGCAGACAGCGACTGTCGCGAGTGTAGCCGGAGGTTTAAGTTCGAACGAGTGGCTCTCGGAACTCCTTCAAGGCTCTCGACGGCAGTTTAGCTGCGCGAGCGAGAGAGGCTTTCGCGGAGCTCTACGTGCGAAAGTACGATTTTCCACAAAGAAAATGCAAGTGCGACTTGACCGCGATGCTGCTCACTCTCCACGTGGTCGATATGAACCTCCGCTTCGCCGACTGCTAAAAACACTGCGTACGAGCTTCGATAACTAGCCTTGTATCTGGCTTATCAGACTCGGCGATTTACTGCCTTCAGACATGAAAGCTTCGATGGGCTGGATTTAAAGCTGACCAGGAAATTTACCATGCAGATTGTCATTTATCTTGAGAAGTAGGCAAATGTCACTAGTCGTACAAGTTCAGTGCGAAATTCAAATTCCTTCACTTATCACTGCGACGACAGAAATATTTTCGAGGATTCGTTAAGTCGCCTTCAACGATCAGGATCCAGAAAACTCGTTGTTCATGTGACGCCGGCTCGACTGGAAAATTACACTTTCGTTTAAAAAAATCTTGACGTAGCACAACACTCACACACACTCTCTCTTTATCTTCTATTGCCCTCGCTTATCTCTCACTCCTCCTCAAGATCCCTCGCTCTCTCTCTTGCACCGAAGCAGCTGCAGTGTAAGGACCAAACATCAAAGAACCATGACTGACATCACCCGACCTCCTTGTCTTCAAACAAAAAAACCGGCGAAATAACTCTTTTCTCGAAACTGTGCCCCACCGAGAATCAAAGCACCGCTCGTGCGTAAGAATGCCTCATCGCGCGGCGCAAACAGTCCAATCCAATGCGGCAGCGAGTAACCGAACAAAAAAAAGAAGAGCAAGCACGGCGGCGATGAACTGTCGAAAGGAGCCGGCCGCGAAAAACTGCGGGAGCCGTGGTTATATCGCGTGAACTGCGCCGGCGACTGCGGGGGTGGGGGGCTCTGCCGATGTGTGCAAAAAGAGCGGGAGCTCGCAAAGGTAACCCGTGACGTCGGAAGGTCGCTCGGCGACTGACTAGCACTTCCGCTCTCGGCTGTTGTGCGTTTCGCGGAGCGCGCGCGGGGGAGGGGATGGCGCGGCTGCTGCTGCTGCTACTGCTGCCTGTTGGCTTGTTGTGTGTAGGGGGTAGGCGGCGGTAGGGGCTGCGCTTGTCGGGCTCCCGTCGCCGCCGCCGCTGCTGCCCGTCTCTCCTCCGGCTTTGCTTTTGCGCGCCGCGCGCCGCACACGCGGGAAAGCAGAGCCGCGGCACACGCAGCCGGCTCCGCTACCCGGCCTTTCTTCACGTGGCCTCAGTCGGCATGTGCCTTTCGTTCTCGATTCTGACGACCAACAACTGCTCGTTCCCGATATAGCCCCGGCTCTTCCGACCTGCGCCGCGAGAATTATTTTTTTTCTTCTGTCGAGTGCTCGGTACTCTTTTTCTTTTTTTATTCGCGTTTTTTTATTATTTATTGATACATTATGTAAGTGTATTCTTGCTTTTATAGAAGAGTATACATTTTTTTTTAGTTTTAGTTAGATATTGCCACGGCTCTTCGGACCTGCGCCGCGAGAATTATTTTTTTTGCTTCTGTCGAGGGGTCGGTACTCTTTTTTTTTTTATTCGCGTTTTTTTATTATTTATTGATACATTATGTAAGTGTATTCTTGGTTTTATAGAAGAGTATACATTTTTTTTAGTTTTAGTTAGATATTGCCACGGGTCTTTGGACCTGCGCCGCGAGAACTATTTTTACTTTTTTTATTCGCGTTTTTTTACGTTTTGTTATTTATTAATACATTCTGTAAGTATATTATTATTTTTATAGAAGACTACATTTTTTGAGTTTTAGTTAGATATAGCCCCAGCTCTTTTAACCTGCGCCGCGAGAACTATTTTCACTTTTTTTATTCGCGTTTTTTTTACGTTTTGTTATTTATTAATACATTCTGTAAGTATATTATTATTTTTATAAAAGAATATATATATATTTGTTTTTAATTTTAGTTAGTATTCTTAGAATACTAATTGGTTTAATTTACACTGCACCTCGAGGTAAGTTATGTTTTTTATAACGCCTGTATAACGACGTTAAATAAATGGATACGCCGAGTTCGTAAATTATCGTGGAGGAACGTTCGGTCTTTACTCCAAATAAACTCGTTCGCGAGAGCGGAGTTCAATCATGATCCTTGATGGGCCATCGAGTAATCATAAAAAACACATCTTTCTGCCAACATCCAATTTGTGACGGAGATAAAAATAAGATAAAAGAGCGAACGGAGAGAGAGAGAGAGAGAGAAAGAGCGACGAGAAAGAGACAGCAAAAAGCGATAGATACATGGAGCGGAGATATGCGGAGGGAGCACCGGGGACGAGCGATTAACTTGTCAATCGAATCAGCCGGCCATTGTCGCGGAGGCGCGTTTGCGGTCGGTGCTGCGGGCGACGTGTCACTCTCCTCGAAAAATTTTTTTTTTTTTTCCTTTTATTTTCCGTTCCTCGCAAGAAGGCACGCACCAAATAATTTTCCTCGCGCGCACTACTGCTGTACCGTCGCACTCGCGTCACTTTTTATACTCTGAATTTTTTTTTCTTCTCGGCGAAACTCACACTCGCCGTGGAGCTCGGCTCCTCCCGCAGGCCGCAGGGAAGAGAGAGAGAAACGACACTGCGCGGTGCGGGCAATATCAAACTCGCGACATACTCGTGTACACAGAGAGGGGCGCGTGTCTCGCCTCCCGCGTATGTACACACACGTGTGTATTTACCCTGCCGGTCGACGTGACGTTCCGGGCCGCTGGAGGTGGTGCTGGCAGAACAGAGGAGCCTGGCCCTCGCCAAGTGTTGTTGCGGCTCGAGAGAGTGAGAAATAGAAAGGGAGACAGAACGAGCGGATAGGCAAAGCGGAGAGAGAGAGAGAGAGAGAGACTGAGGGAGAGACAGAAGAGTAGGTGGTGAAGGGATCGAAAAAAGGAGGGGTGGGAGAGCGGGAAAGTTAGAGAGTGCGTGTCTAGTAGCCTAGTGCGTCTATGAACTAGAGCGCTCTCTCGGTGCTGTCCTGCACGGTGGGTGACCAGCATGGAGACAAGAGAGCGCTAGAGCCCCGTGTATCGCAATGTATCGCGGCGCTGCTGGCGGCGGCGGCGGCGCCGTCGGCGGGAGAAAGAGACAGAGAGGAAGGTCCTGCTGGTGGGGGGTGGCGCCCGAACGAGGGGCTTGTTCGTTCATTCGTTCGCTCGCGGGAGAGGGTAATGTCGGAGCGAGAGAGAGAGGATCTCGGGGGTACGTAACGTGCCTGCGGGGATGTGGAAGGAGGGAGAGAGAGAGAGCGAGAGAGAGGGGGGGGAGGGAGGGAGGGAGAGTGAAAGGGATGATGAGAGAGAGGGAGGCGAGACGAGCGGAGGAGAGAGCAGGAGACGGGTGGGAGGTTACGATACAGAAGATGGTTAAGGCTCGACTACACTGAATATTTTTTCTCGCCTCTTTCGTTGTACCTGCGCGAGTTCGACGAAAAACTTCACGCGAGTCTTTTGATTGATGGATGGGGCAGGGCTGATATTATTACCCTTAGAATGACAGAGATGATAATGCCAGTGATTTGCTGCAATCAAAGTGTGTAATGAATCACCAGACTTAACCTTCTTGAAACTATTATTCTTTTATGTATATTTTTTAAATTTTATTATAAATCAAGTATGAAGTTGTTTATTAATAATTGAGTACTATCGGTTTAAGGATAGTGATCAGTAGTAACAGTTTTTGGTCAGACCAGTAAAACAAAACTTCTAGAATCTATTAGATAAAATTAATACTTAATATTTATCTCCTATTTAATGTTATTATAAATCAAGTCTAAAATAGTTTATTAAAAAATTAATGGATATCATTTATTTAAAGATAGTAATCAGTAGTATTAGCAGTTATTGGTCAGCCCAATAAAACGAATTATGACTTTCTAGACTATTGATTTTCTATTTCTCTCACAATAAATTTATTCAATTATTGTTAATAATAAGTAGTAAAAATAATATTTAAAAAATTACATTTTTAATTGCCAGACATTTTCACTGTAATCTAGCCTTAAATCTCGGCGTTCGAAAGAAGAATCGGGAGCAATCAAAGGACATAATGAATTATCAGTCTTAACCTTCTCAGAATTATAATTGTTTTTAATTATAAATTATTGATTTTAAAACCATTTTAATAAAGCTTAAGTCGGCAACTATTATCAAACAATAAATGGATACAATTTGTTTAAAGATAATCCTAAGTAGTATTAACACTTTTTGGTCAGACCAGTCGAACAAATTCTTCCAAAACCTACCAATAAAATTAATACTCACCGTTTCTCTCACAAATACATTAAGACAATATAAATTCAATAAATTCCTCATTTTAATTACCTTCAATGTTCATATTCATTGTAATCTAGCCTTAAAACCAGCCGCTCGCGCGGCAGGATCGGTGGTGTGGGTGTACCCTCCCCTTTCTCTCTCGTAAGACAGAACATGTCAAGCTCTGAAACAGTGCGGCGCGCGGCGCGGAGTGAAAGAGCCAGTCAAAGTGTAGGTGCGCGCCGGCAAAAGAGACAGACCGAAGGCGGCGGCGGCGGCAGCGGAGCCTCGGATGACGGCGAGCGAGCTTCCCCGAGCCTCGATACTCCCACCAGTGAGATATATATATATATATATATATATATACGTATAAATAGATATGCGTATAAATATATATACGTATAAATATATGTATGTATGAATGTATGTATATATCGTCGAAAGTGAGAGAGAGAGAGAGCGGAAGAGGGATAGTCGACTGTTAATGCTGGGAGCTGCGCGCGAAGGATCCTTCAGGAAATTTCGGCAAAAGCTCGGGCGCGCACACCTGAACCGCGACGGAACCCCGAGCAGGTACGAGCTTAAAATCCTCCGGAGTGTGTGTATAAATTAGACCCCACCCCGTGGTTCCGCCTGGGTGTATTATCGGGCTCGTTCGTGCGGGCGTAATTTTCGCGTTTGAAGACGGGCGCGTGCGAGTGACGACGTCGCGGCGATGATGATGACTATAGAGTCGCGCTTCTCGTCGATCAACGTCGAGGTCGTTGCCGCGATCCAAATAATTCTGGGGAAATTCTATCGGCCGCCTAATGAAGAGCTTCGCAAGTTTCGTCCCCTAATGGCTCTTTTTTTTTTTTTTTTTGCTTCCTCCAAGAGGAAGCTTTGTGATAGTGAAAAAAAAAAGTTTCTCTAAAAACGTTTTAGAAGTTTGTTTT
>JAWWEN010000038.1:25268231-25300149 GCA_035582955.1 Sycophila texana
TGTGTGTGTGTGTGTGTGTGTGTGTGTGTGTGTGTGTGTGTGTGTGTGTGTGTGTGTGTGTGTGTGTTTGTGTGTATTTTATTATTAAATTAAAAAAGGAAATATCAAATTAAGTTGGAGGAAGGTACGTGCCAATCTATTGGCAGCGGTTTTTTTTTTTTTTTTTTGCTTTGTCGACGTCGGAGCGACACCGAGAATGCATCGAGGGTGGAGCATCGGAATTTTATGCCGCGTTCTTTGATCAAGCTGTTTAAATACCATAAATACCAGCGATTATATTGAACTTGACGGGCGTTAATTTTTTTTATATATTCACAAAGCTTTGTGTGACTATTTACATAAAAAAAAAACTTTAATTCAGGTGAATGAAACTTTAATTCAGGTGAATGATTTTTTTTAATTAACAAATTATCTCGCCGTGAAAAAGTTACGTGTAAACGTGCAAACTGAAATTTATTACCCATTTGTTGTTTATAGAATTGCCATGTAATACCTGCACAGTTTATGCTTTTAAACTCCGTGTACGTACTTTGTATATATACTGATATATTATTTTTCACTCTCGGAATATTTAAAAAAATAAAAAAATAAAAATAAAACGTTGCACGTCACACTTTCAAAATTAGGTTGGTATTTTTTGAAAAGAATCTTTAGGCAGGTACTTTTTTTTTGTTGAAAAAATATACAGAATTTCTATTTATTTAAGTATCTGCAGCTCAATGACTGACGATCGAGATGCTAATGCGGGTATCCAAATGCATCTGTAGCGTGTCGCCGCCATTATCATTTGTAATGCGCGCGCGCCTCAGCAGCTCTCCATCCGGCTGTTGAACCGAACGTTAACGCTAATGCAAACACATCAGCGTTTATAGAGCAGCCGAATACAGGGGGGGAAGGAGTAGAGTAATAAACAAGAATGGATATAAAAAAATAAGCGTAAGACGAGTGGATATCAAAATTATTCATCGAAGCTGCTCGACACTGATAACAGTCAATGTGTAAATTTCAATTTTAAAATGAAAAGGAGTTTTTTTTAATTTGATATTTCTAATTTTTGAGTTATACTTCTTTTATTGTTTCGGATAAAATCAGGAATATATGTACGAAAGAGAAATAGGCTAATCGAATTTTCATATTTTCTTTTCTTTTTAACAATTAACACGCCTTGAAACAACTTCATTTCTTGGCAAAGTAACTTCATTTTTTAATGTACATATATATTGTATTATTTTTAAGAATAATTGATTGCTTTTTTCTGTAGGATATTACGAATTTTCACTTTTAAGCAGGCTATACTAACGTAAATCGCAATCTTATCCGTAAGATTTATCGAATGTTACTTTAAAATTAACTTTTTTCAGTAGAATTAAATTTTATTTTTAGTTTTGATTATAGTTTTATTCAGCCAGATCAGTAAATAGGATTTTCTTTCTGCTGGGTTCCTATTGTAACGTATTCTATGAATAATTAATTCCTTGCAACTTTTTATGGTACTTACTCTGGTTCGAATAGATAAATAAATTAATAAATAAATAGATTAATGTATTTTTTAAAAAGAAAATTTAAACACATTTATCAAGGCATCACTTTTTTTCAGTCAGTCGTTGTACAATGATCGAACTAAAAAAAGAAAGTTGTAAATTAACGATGAATGCCCCACATAGTTCAGTCGCGCAGGCAGCGGACGGCAGTAGTTCATCTTGTTCGTCCCTTGAAGCCGACTCAACTCGCGAGTCGAATATTTGACGGTTCGCCGAGTGACAAAACCGTGACGGTGGGTTGTTTATCACCTTGGATAAAGCCCTAGCCGCGGCCTCTTCCACCTCTGCCTGCGCAAAGCGGGCGCGCATTCACCAATAACTTTATGAATTGGAAAAGAGGAAGTACCCTCCATTGTTTCGTCCATTCAAAATTCGATATTTATCGCCCTTTCCGCGCTTTTTTCTCTCCCATTCGGCTCTTTGTTTAAGATCTTCCCCTGTCGAGTTGCTGCGCTGGACAATGCAGCTGCCGTATAAAAAAAAAAGGGAAGAAATAGCCGATCGCGTGGTGTAAGGTCGGAGATACCTTAATCACGCCCAGCTAGGAGAGCAATTGGATACTGGTCAGACGCAACTGCAATTAACGACAATAAAATATATAGGTTACCAAGTGCAAGTGTTTTAATTATTAGGTAGGGGCCTATCTTAAAATTTAGCCACGTATTTTTTATTTTTCATTCATAAAATTCACTTTATTGACCTCCGCAGAGGGAGTAAAATCATACTTTATTCTCTAGGCTCATTTTAATCTCAGGAGATTCATTCTATTTTACGAAGACACATTTTAACTTTTGTAGACATACTTTAGCTTTCATAGACGCATTTTAGCTTTTGTAAACGTATTTTAATATTTATATATTTTAGTTAAATATTATATATTTTAAAATTTCTAGACATATTTGTCTACGATAGCTAAAATGTATCTACGAAAGCTAAAATATTTCTGCAAAAGTTAAAATGTGTCTTCGCAGAATTTAATGTACATATCTACTTGAATTACTTATTCATTTGAGTTGTTATCAAATAAAGTGGACTTATGAACAACTAGGGTGAATAATTGATTATGGACCTTGGAGGAATTCCCTATTTTACTCCCTTGGTGCATAAACAACTAGTATTTTATTTTATTTAATTTAATTTTATTTTATTGTGTAGACGGACTTAAGAGTCCTTAGAGAATCATAGAATTTAAGAAATAATATAAACAGAATATTTAGAAATTAAAATTTGAATTGTAAAAATGATTGAGAAACACTGCGAAATTTATAAACTAAAATTTCAGTTGAAGAAATTTTTGAGAAACATTAGGAAAATTAAAAAAATTTGTGAAAGAATGAATAATGTTCGTAAATATACACGTTTGAGTAATGGAAGAGATGTTGTGTAGAAGTGAATTCCAAAATTTTATTGCGGATTAAAGAAGAGTAAAATTCAAAATTTGAAGAGTAAATCTTCACAAGAATTTAAGGGTTACTTTCAAGAGATTTAATATTATAAACTGAGAGTCTAAATCTAAAAAGTAGTTCTTCAGAGTAAATAAATCCACGCAATATTCTGAAAACTAATTAGGCATTGTAGGATAAAAGTAGGGATTTAATCGATTTCAAATTAACAATTACAGCTATAGATATCAGAGTTGTCACGATTAAGCTAATCATTATTCAAAATTCTGTGATTTAGAAACTACCTGACATTTTTTGTTTGTTTATTTTAATGTGATGACACTATCAAACCAGACTCCCAGATCTTTAATCTCATTAACATATCCAAACAATATATGAAGGATCCAACGAGATCTTAAGAAATCTCAATTGAAGTAGTGAGTAATCGTCCCGACCCGACTTAAAAGCAAGAGCGTAAACGCGTGCAATAAAGGATAAGTGGGCCCATTGGCCAGTTTGGCATAAAATTCCAGCCAGACACCGGATGGTGAGGGAAACGCAGACAACGCACTCGGTATATTTATAATGACCCTATATGTATGCAAATGGTTGCATATCGTATGGCGAGAAGGGAGGAGGGGGGGGGAGGCAATAGCTATCCCGCTCTCGCCCCAGCCTACGTGACACAGAGCAAGCGAGATCAAAGGATCGTTGTTTCGACCTCCCACATGCTGTGGAGTTTGCGCGAGCCATTTACGTGTGGCCGACTAATCGAGATCGCAAAAAAAGCTTCTGGCCTCTTTTACTTTTTTTTTTTTTTTTAAAAAAAAACCTTCACCGGAGGGTCGAATGCTTTTTCAGGTATTGACGTCGGCGAAGATGAACCGCCGGCCATATCTCAAAGCGAAATTGTTGCTACTCCGGTATAATAATGCTCTTCTGGGTCAAGACATTTATACACAACAGCAGCTCCCAATGGAGGACTTGGAAAATTTTGCAAACTACAAATGTAATATAACTAAAGCAATTTAGTTGTATATAATTCAATGTTAAAAATAATTAACAGTGAAATATAAAGGCAAAATCATAGAGGGCTTGAATTATGGGTATGCGAGTGTCAGGGAGAGAGCGCAGTCGAAATACACTTTTTCTAGCCGGCTGAGCGCCTAATGCGAAAATTGCAAGATAAACCGCTTTGTGAATTCAATGCACGAAGCGACGCGGCGCCGTTTCCCGTTGTATGCAAAATTCAAAGAGCGCGAGGGCATAAAGCGCGCCGGCGTCGAAGTCGGCCTGAAACTGAGAGAGAGAGTGAGAGAGAGAGAGAGAGAGCGAACGACCGAGAGAGAAAGAGAAGGGGGGGGAGAGGGCCCTGACAACAACGCGCATAAATTACAACGATAAACATGTTATTTATAGGGGGACATAAATTGGCTATGCTAATTTCTGCTGATCAGCGTGCACGGGAGGTAACTGCATCGCCAGGGCTTACCGCGATCGTCGATAAAATGCGCATTGAGCGGCCGCACTACTGTTTTCCGCAATTACGAATTACAATGGCTTGCGCCGATGGGGGGGGGGGGGCAGGCGCGACCGCTGGTAGCCTTCTCTATTGGCCGCACGTTTTCTTGTGTGACACTCGTGCGCGCGCGGCCTTAATGCGAATCAATTATCTTCGTTGTTTGCCCCCTCCTATGGCTCCCGCAGGCCGTGACTGCATTTATAACGAGCTTTTCGCTCGCGGGAGAAGTTACCTTGTCGCGAGGCCGACGAAGACTACTTTGCGCTGCGGGAGAATAAATTTCCCATTGATTCACGTTGTTGTTCTGGATGGGGCTTCTGTGAGACTTGAGAGAAATCTTGATCTGGTATTTTCTAATTTTGTTTTTTCTTCCTCCTTGAGGTAGCTTTGTAATAAAAAAAAATGTTATAGAAGTTTGTTTTGAGTGTTCTTGAATCATTTTATGATATTTTTTGAAAATGCCTGTATTGATGAGTGTGTGGACGTGTATGTGTGTGAGCGTTTGTTTTTTATTATGTTTATTTGTTCATTTTTGAAGGCAACTTTTTTATTTTCAGAAAACAGTTCTTCGCATTTTTCGATAAGATAGAGTCTATATAATGAATTCTCTTCAAACGCATTTGAAAGGGTACAAAATTTAATATTTTTTACCGTCAGAAGTTTTGGATTAACTATCGTCATTATTTTGTTATACAGGGAAAAGTATAATTTAATAAAATCCAAAGCTTCCTCAGTGATGAATCAAAATCGTATCTTGAGAAATAATTAATTAATAAAATCGTTTATAAAAATTCATGCTTATATCAGCATTATGTCGCAGTAGATCTCATAAAATTTGTAATTAAGTCACTGAACTTATTTATTTGCTTATTTAACAGTCCAGTACAAAAATAAAAATAGAAACTAAAAATTACAAAATAAAAAACTAAAATTTAATAGTGAGAGACCACAGTGCATTCTTAATAAAATTTCTTATAAAAAATGCTTCAATAAGAAAAGCAAATGTTTAAATTTTTAATGACAAGACCATGAATCTCAACAATTTTGAAAACCAAGAGTATATTTTCAATCCATCTTGATTAAAAAATATTTTATCACACTAATAGAAAAAAAAATGATTGCACCTCGAGCTCGTCCGGTCGCCCAAAGTTTTCACTTTGAGGCAAAAGGCAAAGCTCCGCCGTCGAGACAACCGGAGCTCGGGTTCTTGCGCGCATACGACGAGCGGCATTTCGGCGTTGCGATGCACAAAATACGCCGGTCTCCGCGAGCCGGCAATTATTTAAGACGGAGCCGTTGGCCCCGGGGCCCCTTCCGCAAAACACCGTCGGCAACGGGACGACGGGCGCCGCGCCGTGACGTCTGCTCCGCTTGGCTTTCTTACTCGCTCGGTTTACGCCCTCGGGGGCGGCGGCAAGATTGCCGGCTGATTTTGCCGCTCCCCGGGCTCCAAATCGAAAGTTAGATGTAAAACTAATATTGCCCTTGTCTCCGAGCTCTCCCCTCTCTCCCCTTGCCAGAGGTGCTCGGCATTTGGGATTCGAGTCTAATTATGGGCGTTTCTTTTATCTTCGCCAGACTTTCATGTCTCGTCGAGGCTCTGCCTTTAATGACGCTTCTGCGGCTTAGTCGATGTTCCTATTAGCATAAATTTTTCTTCAACTGGTGGTGATGGTTCTTGAATTTTATGTGGAAAAGATTTTAAATGATTTGAGATTAGAAAATAGTGGTGCGTTGAAAGAACGGCGAAACTTGTTTCAGTTTTCAGTAGTATAATCAAAATTTCGTCCGACATTCAGTTATACGATGGAATAGTCATTGGTTTTATTTCTCCTGAATTACATTCAAGTTTCTATCATTTTAAAATATTTTTATAACCTTGTTTAAGTAGTAAAATCAAGATTTCGTCCGACATTCAATTGCAGTATGGAATACAGTCATTAATTTTATTCTGTCTGAATCACATTTAAAATATTTTTTACTCAAAGTAATCATCGAATTACAGTAAAATAGCGCGAGATAAAACAGTGAGTAGAAAAACCTGATAATCTTATTTAAGTAGTAAAATCAAGGATTCATCCGACATTCAGTTGTGGTATGGAATACAGTCATTAATTTTATTTCTTCTGAAACACAGTTAAGTTTTTATCATTTTAAAATGTTTTTTAAAAAAGAAAAGCTTGTTAACCTTGTTTAAGTAGCAAAATCAAGATTTCGTCCGACATTCAGTTCCAGTATGGAATACAGTCATTAATTTTATTTTGCCTGAATCACATTCATATTTTTAAAATATTTTTTACTCAAAATAATCATCGAATTACAATGAAATAACGCGAGATAAAACAGTAAGTAGAAAAACCTGCTGAGCTTTTTTAAGTAGTAAAATCAAATATTTCCTCTCGCATTCAGTTTTAAAATGGAATACAAAGTCCCTAATTTTAATTTGCCTTGAATCCCACAACTCTTTTTTTATCAATTTTATAGATTTGCCATTAAAATTTGTCACTTTCTTAAATATTTGTTCCTCAAAAGAAAAATGTGGCGAATCATCGAATTACAGTACAAAATAGCACGAGGAAAAAAGTTGTACGTTGAGCTGCAAGCTCGCAGCAAGACAGGCTACATCGAAATTAATCACTGTAATGGCAGCGGATAATCGCGCGCTTAATCCATTAAATCTCGGCGGGAAAGAAGAGGCACGAGGGCAGGCCAGGACGATATGAAATTCCTAAACAACAACACGGCTATCGATCGCCTGCTTTTTTGCGCCTGCGGAATTTGTAGAGGGAGACGGGGGCTTAAGACACGCGAATTTCGTGAGCCGGTTTAGGCCAGCGAAGAAAAACAATGAGGTAACTGCGGCAGGGGCAGTCAGACGTGACTCGCTCCTCGGCGAAAGAATTAATTAATTCACGAGACTCTTCTTTCATCAGCCCCCTCCTTTTTTCGTCGCAGGAAAACCATTCATCAATTTTTACGTCGAAAAGACAAGTAGCTAAAATGAATTATGAATTATTCTGCATTTTTAAATAATCAAGAAATTTTTCAATGATCACGGAAAAAAGCTGGGTATCCTAACCAGCTGTGTAGTTAAAAAGGGCACAACTTCAAAGGATAGTTATTTTTACTAACAGAAAATCGTTACGTCAACTATTTTCAAGTAGTTAAAGTAACTAATTTATAGTTACATAATGTAACCAATAAAGTAGTTACAAGAACTATTTCTTATAGTTAAAGCTACTAATCTACTATTACTTAATGCAACGAATAAAAATTGTTATAACTATTTTATGAACTTAGAGTTATAAATACATGTGCGTGTATTTAATGAAATGAAAAACATTTTTGATGGTTGGCGTAACTAATAGAATTATTACTGTTACCAATTGATTGCTTGCAGTGATAAAAAATTGACAGTTATCATAACCAAAATAAAAATAGTAGATGTAACTACTAGCTTAATATTTAATGTTACAAAACTTTTACATAGTTGCAGTTACTAATTATTTTTTCAACAATCTAAGAAAAAAATTAGTTATTCTTACCACTATTCAATTACTAATTATATTGGTAGCGTTAACTATATGCGATTACTTGTGTCTTCTTAACTAATTTTTGTAATTGTGGTAACCAGCTTTTTTTTCCGTGAAGAACGAATGAACATTTGAAAAAAAAATGCACAAGAACCGATCGTTAATTTGTCAAAGGCTAATGTATAAAACAAAAAAAAAGGGGTGAGATAAGCGAAGCGAGGTCTGGAATACGTCGAGATAAAGGAAGGATGCGACGGACGGCTGAAAATGAATGTAAGAGAAGGCGCGGAATCTTAGCTCGCGGCGGAGAGGAGAGCTGGATCCGGAGAAACCGAGGGGTGCTGGGGGGTGGTGTTGGAGGAAGAAGTAAAGATCTCCGCGGCGCCCGGGCTATATTCGTCTAGGGAAGCTCAATTTCAATTTCGAGCCCCGGGGGTGTCGTTGGGAAACGAATATAATTATACGGAATTATTCTGACACGGCGGGCGTGTAGCTTCGCGGGCGCGCGAAAGCGAGGAAACGAAAAGACTATATGTACCGCCCTGATGCTTAAGGGATTGCCGAGGCAAGCGCGCGAGCGCCCGCGAATTTGCATAAATTTAAGCGCGTACATTTTCTACTTGGCCGCGCGACTTAATTAATTGCAGATTTCAATCGGGTATTTCGCGAGCTTTACCTGACGGCGGCGATGCGATGGCACACCTACGGCGGACGGACTAAGCGGATGCGCCTGAAAGCCGAGCCTATATATCGTCGCTTACTAGGAAGACTACTAGTAGATTTCAAAAAAGGCCTAATATTTTTATTTGCATTTTTTTTGAAGCTCTGGAGTAAAATAAACTCTTTTAAAACCTGATAAATTCGAGGTATCATTCGTTTGATACCCTAACTTTATCAGGTTTTGAAAGAGTTTACTTTACTCCAGAGCTGCGAAAAAGGGAAATTAAAATAGGTCTTTTTTGAAATCTACTAGTCTTCGTAGGAAGTGACGATATGTTGTACGTAGCCTTCGTCATTTTTGCGCTTGTTGTGGGATTCTTAAAATAAATCAAATTTTATTTAAAAAAAATTATTGTACTCGCTAAACCCTATTCAGTTACAATCCAATGTTTTTTTTTTAGTGAATATTCACTAAAAAAATTTCCATTAGTGGGGTTCGATCCGGACGTTTTTTGAGAGTAATTCAGTAATTTATACTGAATGTAGTGAAATTTTTACTACGGAAATTTTAAGTAAATATTTGCTGAACAATATTTATTTTTATTTATTTAATTATTGAACGAAAAAAAAAGTCCTTTAAATTACATCAAAATACATAAGTAACGCAAGGATATGTAAATATAAATAATGTATACCCTACAAAAAGTAAGTACACATTCACTGAAAAAAATGAATTTTCATTGAATACGAAATTATTATTCACGGAAAAATATAAAAATAGTTTGAAAAAAATTCTTAATGATTTTCTCAATCTTTAAACATTTTCTTTTGAGAATCGTCAGTGTATGTTGATCAGTAATTTTGTCTGATAAATAATTTTATTTATAAATAAAAAAGAAACTGAAGATTCTTCATACTATCAGATTAGATATTAATACTCTCGTATTGCTCAATGTTTTATTTAAAAAATTTTCAATTGTTTTTCATGATTTGCAAACGTCCTCTTGGATCATTTCTGGAAGAAAATGTGCTTTCCGCCTTGAATAGTAAAATGACACTTTATTCGAGCACAAAAAATATTTCATTGTACGAATAATGATACTTACACTTTTTAATCAGTGAAAAAAGAATGCACTTTTTAAATTAGCAAACTTTTCACTGCTTCGTTAGTGAAAAAAGTTTCCACTATTTTCATCAGTGCTTCATCAGTGCCCTGTTAATCTGAAAATGTGAAAATTCGCTTAAAAATTTGAATAGTGACGTTTTGTATGTGAAAATTTATCCACATATTGAATCAGGGGACGACATTTGACATAAAAAATGTTACGATTCACTTTTTTCATGTGAATTTCACATTTTCTAATTTAGAGAGTGAAAAACCAAAACTCACTGCTTAAAACAGCAAAATTGCACTATCAAGACACTGAAAACAAGAATCACTATTCAAATCAGTGAAAATTTCACTGGATGATATTATTAGACAGGATCATAGTATTTTAGATTAAACATTATTAGATATATTATGAGATTAAAGGGCTTATGAAGAGTCGAGTGTATAATCTGTTTACAGTGAACGAATGAATACCCGAGATAATCCATCGAAAGCGAAAGGAGAGCATGCAAAATTCCGCCTGCGAAAAAGCTCGGCCGCTCTCGATTCAATGGGTCGCCGCTGGCGAGCCCCGTCGAGAGGCGACGGCTCTAATCGCAAGGCGCGCTCGTGACTTTGCGTCGAGTGAGCTTTCGCGCGCTCTTGACTTAATTTTCATCGGGGGATTCCGCCGCGGCAGAAATCCCGCGCCATCAAGTACCAGCTATCTTTCGGGATTGCCGCGCGTGAAGCAGCCACTGCAAGTAGGGATTCGGATAACTCCTCTTGCGGATGATTCCTGCGACGAGGCAACATCGCATGAAGCAGGAACGTTTTATCGGCGCAAACTGATGAATAAATCATTCGATGCTATATCGTAAATAAAAAAATATTTTACGTGACTATAAATAACTGATGTCTCTGTTTTTTGTTGTTTTTTATCGGATGCCTGTGCGCTTATCATATTCAAAGGTAGATTTTTTTATATGTAAAAAAAGAAAAATCGATGTAAACGGATGAATGTTGAAATATTTATTTATTCGAAATGCAGGCGCATTGCGTTATATTGCTTTAAAAGGGATACTGATGAATATTACTTGCACTACTGCGATGCATACTGCATTGTTTTAATTAATATTTTTGTTTAGCAAAGGGAATTAATCAATTAATCAATATAGTGAAATGCCAGAATTCGGATTATTTTTATAATTGACAATAAAACATTTTCTTACATTTAAAAATAATAGATACTCGTTTATTTTATAAATTATCTTTTCGTGTAATAAAAATAACAAATAATTTAAAAATAAATAAATAAAATAAATACATGCCAGAATTCAGATTTTTTTTATAGATTGCATTAGAATATTTGTTTCATTTAAAAATAATAGATATTCGTTTATTGTAAATTCTCTTTAAGTACAATAAAAATATCAGTCAATTTATAAAGAAAAATAAAATAAAATAAAAATAATGTAATTGTTCAGTGATCTATTAGTAACTTCCAGCTTCACTTTGATAAAAAAAAAATGTTGAAATTCCCGGCAACCTTAATTCAAGCAATTAATCTATCAGCACGACACGCAGACAAGCACAATCTAATTTTTCGACATTCTGGAAGGAGATAGCGCAGAGGCTAAAGCCACGGCTTTGCCTCGTCCCGTAAGTCATTTCGCAATTTGTCAGTCGCAGGGCGTGAATTTATCTTTCAATTATTTTATTCCTCCTTATCAATTACTCTCGTAGGAGGGGGAGTCGGTTGGAAGAGGACGCCGGGAAGATATTCGAGCACACTTACCTTTCTTGATTCTCTCTTGATTCGACAGGCTGTTACTACTGCTCCCCAAGTCGCGCCCTCGAAGGATAGGGAAAAGAGAGAAAAGAGCGCCCAAGGCGTTGCGCTCGTTCCATTATCCAGATATTAGCCATCGGGGAGCCGCGAAATTGCTGACTTGAATAATTTATTCTAACGGAATATCGCTACGTCTCGGTCCGACAAATAGCGGCTAACGGTTATTGCCTCGCCGATTTGTTTTTAATTAGAAACTGCAGCCCATCTTCCTTTATATCTTGATCTTCTTACACGCACTCCTTTTGTACGTACCTCCACGGGTATGTTCATACGCTCCCTCCTCCGTTCGTATTTTTTTTTTTAATTTTTTTTTAATATTATCATTAACGAGGGTAAAATCCGCGCATAACAAGACTCGAATTAATTCTATAACGATTTTTTGCTTTATTTCGTCGAATTTTCAACGACGCAGTAAAAAAGATTTGCAAGTTTATGCATAAACATTTTGCATGAATATTCAGCCGTTACCAGCGGATGGCCGACTGCAGTGCCGCAGTAAAACTCAAAACGGTTTACACGCCGAACGTCACCTTTCTCAAAGCGCCGAGGTTCGGGAAAAATGTTCGCGCCGAGGAAAAAAGCGCGGAATCCTTCGCCGAAAGCCAAACTGATATTTTCCCCCAACGAGGCAAACGTCACGATCAGCCTTGGGAATGCAGGATTCTCGGGGAATTTCGGGAATTCGTCACGTTATTGCCCGCGCCTGTGCTTGACGCGCGATGCATTGCAGCCGCTCCGCCTAACGTTTTTCCCGCGACGCTCGGCAGCCAGACATCCAACAAACTAACCAGTCAGTCCGCGTTCGCGTGGACTTTTTTAGCGGGCCGCTCGTGCAACTTGAGCGCGGGTTAGGAAGGTTTCCGCAAGACGCGGGAAACCAATAACTCGCTCGCGAAATTAAACAGTCGTGAGGATTGTAACGCGTCGGTTTTGCAGCGGTGAAATAAGAGCGTGTACTTTTAATATCTATGATAATGGAGGAGTGATTGATTGATTTTTTTTTCTTTTTTTTTTATGAACTGTGCTTCTTTTGAGGTGTTTAAAATAATTTTTTTCTTGTTTTTACTTGAAAAAAGAAGTATTTAAATGGTTAGACTTAATGTATAATAAAATATGATGACCTTCTCTATATTTGCTTTCGTATAAGCTTTAGAATCTTAATGGATTTTAATCAGAGTGGTCTTTAAAATGTCTTTATTTTATAAGGTCTCAAGCTGTAAGAATCAAAATCGTTTGTGTAAATATTTTGAAAAGATAAAAAAAAACGACAAAAATGTATGAAATCACAGAAATTTATGTTATTTTTATAAATTTTTAAAATATTTATTCAAATCATTTTGATTCTTACACTTCAAATCAAAATCGCAAAAAATATCGAAAATTTAAGACCAGTCCCATTAAAATTCATTAAGATTCTGAGTCTGCAGGTTATTGGGTTGCCAACATTTAAAAAATGTAATATTTGTACATACTAGATATTATTTTAGTTGTACTTTCTTAAAATTAATATTATTTTGTATTTTAAGGGATACTAAGCCCGTTTAATGGTTCAAAATAAGTATAAATAAATAAATTTAGGTAGGGCTTAATTTTGTTATAAATTTTGTATACTTTCAGAATACTATTTCTACATATTTCTATCAACTGAAATAATTTTCCTCAGGTAATTATACACTGAGAAAGATTTTGTATATTAAATTCAACTAAAATTTTATTTAATTAATTAAATATTTAACTAAAATTTTTCATAATTCAATTAAATATTGTGTTAAATCAAAAAAGTAATTTTATAACAGGGACTCAACAAAATTTTACTTGGAACTGGAACATTTTTTTTTTCAGTGTAATAAAAACACATAAGCGACTTATTTTCTTGCTCAAATTTCTAGAATTTTGATCTCGTCACTTTTTCATATCTTCGGAATTTAATATTTTAAAAGCATAATAGAGCGCTATTAATTGTTCGGAATTTCTCGAGCATTCTGAAAATTTCCGCGTAGAATAATACTTTTTCACTTTATTGCACTTTTCTAGTTAAAATATTTAATTACGCTGTCAAACGGGTTCGCGTCCATAAATTAATATTTCAATTTAATTTATTCGAATATCGCAGCCGCTAAAATCCCTCGGACGAAATTAAAATCAATCCTCCAATCATTCGGATACATGAATCACCGTCTTCCATTATTCAATGGGATTTAGGGTAAAACGTAGCTTAAAATATCTCGGCGATGTTCGCTCGCGGAGGAGAGGCGATAGGACGGGGCTCCGGATAGCGGGGAGAAAAAAGGCCCTAGTCCCGTGATTTAGAGCCACGGTCCGAGGCGTTACACTCATACAGTAACTCTAAACATTTTTAGCCGACCTTATTTCTAGCTGAGCATTATTTAAGCGTTAAGGCGCGCCAAGAGTCTCGCCGGGCGCCGAAAGAAGGATAAGGAGAGGGACGAAACCGAAAAAAAAAAAGGAAGAGTACGAAGGCTGCTTGCCTAAATGGCTTGATACATAAATATGCAATTAATCAAGTTAACTACCGCGACGCTCAAGCTTTTTTCCTCTCACTCTCTTTCGCTTCTTATTTTACTTTTGCCTTCAAGCACTGCCTGCCTCCTTTTTTTTTCATCCTTATCCTTCACTCTCCTTTCTCATTTGGAATCTCGAGATCATATTATTCGATTTTGACTCTTTTCCCTGTTTTTACGACTCGAAAAAAAAAATTTTTAATGCAACGGTTCGGAAAGTAAAATGGTGTCAATTAAGATTTTCCTTCGAAAAAGGTGCCAATTCAAATTTTGCTTCGAAAATCTGTCGGTTCATACTTTGCTCGAACAAGGTGTTGATTGAGATTTTTATTGGAATAAATGTCAAGTGCAAAATTTGATAATCGATAACCATTATGCACGGATCCGATACGAGGATAACATAGAAATCGAGCAAGTAGCGCCGCGAGGAAATCCTCCGCAAAACAAACGGCCGTTAGATTGTTCGAACATCGGTAATCGGATTATCCGCAAGCGCAGAAACGGATTTTTACATTTTCTGCGAATCGCGCGAGCTCCCTACTGCTGCAACCTTTTTTTTTTTTAGCTCGCCCATCCCCTTCCAGCGGTAGCGGCATTTTCGTAAGGGTGAATAGGTCCATTTGCTTAAACGGTCCGTGGCATTATGCGAATGTCCAGTAACGCGTGTGGACTGCGCAGAGCGTTGCGTGCGTATGTGTGAACGGAGACAGACGAGTCTCTCCGGGAACCGCGAACGAAGCACTCGACGCGGGCAAATGACTCGTGAAACGAAGCCACACCGTCGAGCTCAACTGGCGTGCCTACATGCGCCTCTGTCACCTGGAATGCTTCAAAGTGTGGATGATTTTCCGAGGTCGCGATGATAAACAATGCTTTATTTAGTTCCTGCCTGCCTGGTACGCTTAGAATAATTAAAAGATTTTTATGTTTCATTCTTTGGATACAAGCAATACTGCATTTTTTTTTTTTAATTTCTTGTAATAAAATAAACGTGTACCTGATTTATTTTTATGAACGTAATAAATTATTAGAAATAGTAAATAAAATATGTATAACAAAGATGATTTTAATGATTATTTTTTGGTCTAGTGAGGTATTATTATATTTCAATCGATAGAAGTATCAACAAGGAGTATGCGAAGTAGTATAAGTCAAGGAACGATCATCCCTGCAGAGTTAGGGCTCCAATCGAAAAATCCTTTTTTTCGTATCAAAATTTAATATGAATAATTAATGAAATCTTGTGAAATTGTATTAAAAGTTAACGGAAGATCATTCCTACAGATTTATGTTCGGAATAGAAAATCCTTTATTCGTATCAAAATTTTATATCAATAATTAATGAAAACTTGTTAAATTGTGTGTAGTTTTCAATCACCAAAATATAAGTCATTACCGTAACACGAAATACGCGCAGTAGTATAAGTCAACGAAAGATCATCCTTACAGATTCATCGTTGGAATCGAGAATCCTTTCTTCGTATCAAAATTTTGTTTGAATAATTAATGAAATCTTGTTAAATTGTGTAAAATTATTCCGGAAATTCCTGCTTTCTACGAACGCGCCATGGATTTTTCTAGGGGTAATAACATCTATAGTCAGGCTTATTTTCTCTTTCTACTATCGCATTCTATTTCCATCAACATCATTAGCCATTTTTAATACTAATAAAAAAATCCACAAAGAAGATTTTTAGGCAATGATTATTTTGTTTACCAGTAAAGTATCTTTTGCTCGCAGTAGTATAAGTCAACGAAAAATGATCCTACAGATTTAGTGTACAAATCTAAAATCTTTTCTACGTATCAAAATTTAATATGAATAATTAATGAAAACTTGTTAAATTGTGAAGAGTTATTTTCAATCACCAAAATATAAGTCATTACAGTAATACGAAAGCGCAGTAGTATAAGTCAACGAAAGATCATCCCTACAGATTTAGTGTTCAAATCTAAAATCTTTTTTCTACATATCAAAATTTAATATGCATAATTAATGTAATCTCATTAAACAGTATTAAATTTTTCTGGAAACTGTAGATTACACCTGCTTTCAACGAACTTGCCATGGATTTCACGGTAGGTAATAAGAATCTCACCGTAGCCAGGCTTATTTCCTCTCTCCGCCTTCTCATTCGATTTTCCACGACCCTCCGCTGCGGAAGAACAAAGTATAAGCAACATAAATTCTAAGGGTAGGAACGCGTTCGTTCGTTCCTCTCCGCAAACGTATGTGCGTTTGTTCTCCAAGCACTCGGATGATGGCCTTACGCGCGCCTGCTCACTCTTTTAATATTGCCCGTGTTGGCACTGAAGTATTTACGACTCGCGGGGTATAAAAACCGCATGTCCTCTCTTTCCCTGCCCGCCTACTCTTCCCAGTCACCGTCGCAAAATCCTTTTTTCTCCTGCTGCTCCCACGTTCTTTTTGCCTCGTTCCTTCCCTTTTTTTTCAGAAATTCACTCATCAATGTCGAGGCTACGGAATTTTATTTCTCTTACGTAGACCTACGATCAGATAAATTTTTTTTTGAATTGTTTACAATGGACACAACATTTTATATCATACACATTTATGAGATACGAATGACATGAAATATTTTTTTACAAGGAGCTTTTATTTTTAAACAACAGCTTTTATTGTCGTAGAATGAATTTATGAAGAAAAAATTGTAATTGGTAGTCAGTAGGTGACGTTAGGCTCGCATCGGGCCAGGACGACGTGAGCACGTAGCGCGAGCAGCGCACCAGTGTAAATATTAATTGGCCGAAATTACATGTAAATACTGGCGGATGAGGCAAAGTGAAAGGAGATTGTGGCGGGCAGGAATTGCCGGCGAGGAGAGGACGCGGGGAATAGAAGAGAAGCAGAGGTTTCCAGCGACATCACGTGCATCCCAAATGGACCATTATTCCATCAGCGACGCCAAACTGTTGGGTAACTCGACCAAAGAGGCAAAGACGTACTGCTCTCCCGTCTCTGTACACCTTTGCCTTTCTCTCTCTCGCTCGCCGAGGCATCGCATGCCTACTCGAGATATAGTGTGACCCGCTGGTATCGATGAAACGAAAAATTCTCGGAACTCAAGATATACAGAAAAATGTGTAAAACTCTGTTTCTTTAGTCTTACAAAGTTAAAATGTGTTAATAGCAGCTAAAATATGACAGTGGAAACTGAAATATGACCATGGAAGTTAAGAATGTGTCTACGGAAGCTAAAACGAGTCAATGGACGTTAAAATGTGTTCCTAGAAGCTAAAATATGTACACGGATAGACTTTTCCGTTAAAATTTAAAGAAAAAAACCTGTAAAAATTACCGAACGAACCGTAATCGTAAAAACGACTGAACTCCTGCGCAGCGGAAAATAAGATATTATGCGCATGCGCAAGTAACGTAACGAAACAGTCAGACGACCGAACCTAACCTAATAAAATTACCGAGCAGTTCAGTAAAAATTGCTGTCAGTTCAGTAAAAATTGCTGTCAGTTCAGTAAAAATTGCTGTTTTTCTAGTAAAGACTACGGGTTAAAAAAATTATGGAACGTTCGGTAAAATTTACCCAGCGTTTAGTACTATTTTTGCGCCCGTGTTGTATTAATTCGTGGATGGCGCTGCATTAATTACTGGAAAAATCGTAAATTCTCCCACACAGGCAAACGGCCCCACGCCCCACGTTTACGGGTGTCGTACCCGTAATTTTTACTGGAAAAGTCTATCCGTGTATGTGTGAATTAAAGTGAGTGTAGCAAAGCTAAAATGTGTCAATGGAAGCTAAAATGTAACTACGGAAGTAATAATGTGCTTACAGAAACTAAAACGGGTTTTTCATGAAATAGTGGATTTTTACAGTTGGTCCTTATCAGAGTGTGCCACTTTGAGGTAGAAGAGTCAATGAAAACATATCGCATAACCGACTGGTACCGATCAAATTAAAATACTGAAGACCAAAAGTATGATTTTCATTTTTTTTTTTTTTTTTTTTTTTTTTTTTTCGATGATTAAAAAAATACTTAAAATACTTCTGGGTACATAAAAAATGTTTTCAAAATCACGATGAAAAGATCACGATTGAAGTTCGTATACGCACGTGAAAAGCCCTGGCACGAATTACTCAAATACGTCAGTTCCTCCGCAATTTTTATTCATCTCGTCTCGCGTGCCACCCTCTTGATGTATTCCAAGCCAAATTAATCCCGACCACAGAGCGCGATCAGGCGCGGCTCTTTGCGCGCGGCGCATGTGCCTAGGAGAGTTTAGAGAGGTCCTGGAAAAGGGGACAGCTGATTGCTTGATTTCGACAAACATTCCCGCCGCCTTTACTCCGTGCACATACACACTTTTGTCGCGAATATTACGGTGTGCGGTGCACGGGGGATCGTGCAGGCATTTCTGCTGCGGACCTGGCATACGGAATTCCGGCGGAGAGTGACCGAAAACTCGCCGTTTAATTCTTAATCGTGTTAAAACTACTTTCCTCGAGCGCCGGCTCCCGGGTGAACCAGCCTGAAGGAGTCGGAATTAGTTGTGAATTTTCGAGTGGCTCGGGATTATTTGAACTATTCCGCCGGCGGAATAACTGCTGGAAATCCAATTATGTTTCGCCCCTTTTTTTGCTACACCCCCGCTCGTCCGCATTTTAGTCCGCGACACCTTTCTATCTCTCTTTTACACTGAAGAATGTGAAGGATTTATTTCTACGTGTTAAGTACATTTTTTTTAAAACTATTTCATTGATAGAAGCAAGCAATATTTTAAATATAGTAGAATTAAAAAAATAGTTTTGCTAATAATGTTTTCAGTAGTTTATTAAAACTATTCATGCACTACTTGATTCGAGTAGTAAATCGGCATCTACTGACAGCATTTAGAAATATTCCTATATAGTTTATCTGCAGTGGCTTGTCAGTAATTAGTCAGTAGTGGCCAATTTACTGTAAGAATATAGTAACTCTTCAGCAGATCATCAGTAATCCAGTAGATTTTAAATAGTGATTTCGTCATTAGTTCATCAACAGTCCAGTAGATTTTAAATAGTGATTTCGTCATTAGTTCATCAACAGTCCAGTAGTAATTAAATAGTGAGTTCATCATTAGTTTATCAATAGTCCAGTAGTCATTGAATAGTGAGTTCGCCAGCAGTTCAGTAACCTATTAGTTATTAAATAGTGAATTCTTTAGTAGTTCATCAGTTGTCCAGTGGCCATTAAATAGCCAATTCATTAGTAGTTCATCAGTAAGCCAATAGTGATTAAATAGTCAGTTACTCAGTAATTCATCAGTACTTCATTAGTCATTAAATAGTGAGTTCCTCGGTAGTTCACCAGTAGTCCAGTGTTCATTAAATAGTCAAGTCTTTTTAGTAGTTCATCAGTAAGGCAATAGTGATTAAATAGTGAGTTCGCCAGTAGTCCATTAATAATCCAGCAGTAATTAGATAGTGAGTTTGTCATTAGATATTAAAAAGTGAATTCCTCAGTAGTTCACCAGTAGTCCAGTGATCATTAGTAGTTGATTCGTTAGTAGTTCATCAGTAATCCAATAGTGATTAAATAGTCGTTTTTTCAGTAGTTAATCAGTACTCCAGTAGTCATTGCAGTAAGTTCCTCAGTAGTCCATCAACAGTTCTGTAGCCATAAAATAGTCAGTTGGTAGGTAGTTTACCAGTAGTCTAGTAGTCATAAAATAGTAAGTCCATGAATTCGCCTACGAAAGTTTATAATTCAAAAACCTTTACAAGCTTTTCATTTAAGAAGAAAGGACTTTTTTCATCAAGAAAGAGCTAAAAAGCGCAGGAAAGAGGAAGAAGCTGTCAAAGTAGTAGTTTGCCAAGCTCCGAAATTAAATTTCAATCAGCAAAATTGAATGAGCTTTCAGGAATACACGAGCGCGACTACGCCCTCCCCCCCCCCCCCCCGCCCTCCTCCATCACTCTCTGTCCCGAGCGAACGATGCCAGCGACGCCTCGCTCCTGCGATAGGGCTCGCAACACCAGAAGAACGTTATCATCGAAGAGACAAAGTAAGAGGAACGAGAAGAAAGGCCCCAGGGATATAATATGCTCGAGGCGTCCGTTTCTCCGCGGCGGTGCAGAAGGGGCGGTTTTGTTCCTAGCAAACTAGCGCGCCGCAGTTATTACGCGGGAGGCAAGTTTTAGTTCGCGCTATTTCGCCTCGTAATATAGATACTTACTAAGTGAGTTAGAGGCGTCTAACGGTTGCTCCTCGGCTTGCTCTCTTCACGTCATATACCACGGGAGATACGAGCGTTTAATGACTGAACGAGTTTGCCGGCTGGAGAAGGGAAGTCAAGCGCCCTTCCTCCCAACTATTCGATCCCTCAAACGCACTTAATTGTTTATCTTAAGAATAGCACTATTTATATGTCCCTCGTTCGAACCCGTATCCTCTTCAATTTATATAGTTTATTTCAAGATTTTTCGACGAGCGAGGCTAAAAGTAAATTTTCTCGGCTGATAAAATATTTAAACTTGGCCGAGAGTTTGAAATAAGGTGGGGAAAACTCGGCGTTTATTTGCGCGGTCGTTCATCACGCGCGAGTCGCGCGCTCCATTGTCGCCGCGACGGAAGGAAGAAAATAAAAAGGGCGAAAGAGGGCCGCTCGTTCGTGCGCGAAAAAAGAAAGGGGGCGAGAGGAGAGTAAAGGGTCGCGCGAGCGCTCGGTCGATTATTCCGGAAATTATTCGCGGTAATTAAAATGTAGATAAGTCGCACAAATCATAGAGATTTTTTCGGGGCTCGGAGGAGCAGACTCCTACCGTGGAATTTCGAGTGTACATGCAGCTCTCCTCTTTCTTTCTCTCCCCGCTCATCCAGTGGGGCGCCCTTAAAAAATTCCGGGACCGGCGGTTTTAAGTCGCCCGGGGAACGCGGAATACGTACGCGGCAGCAGCTTCGGAGGAAACGAAGAAACCAACGAAGGAATGAAATATACTCTGAATAAGAAATGAGAGGGAATATTTAAGCGGGACAACGAGGAGGAGAGCGCGGGCAAAACCACTGACAAGACAGGGACGATAACGCGCGGGATGTTCCTGCGGGTACTGAATTATTGTTTGCACTCGGTTAATATTGCTCGCGCATGAACGTCTCTACGTTTAATCTTGAGATTGAATTAATTACTTTGCCAAACATCGCGAAAAATTTCATGTTTATATTTTACATAATCAAACTCTATCCTTGCGAAAATGAACTACTGAAAAGAATATTTACAAAATTACTGACGAGCCATTGTAGGTAACTAGTGATAAACAACTGACGAACAGACTAATGACTACTGGACTATTGTTGAATTGATGACGAATTTAGTATTGTAAATTGGCAATTACTTCGTTTGTTTTACTTAAAAAGTGAGAATGTGATACTAAAATAAATGCGTGCAAAGCTTTGCTTAACTTAAAGAAAAACTGCATGTCTGACCAAAATCGAATTTTCTACTTAAACATTTAAAGATATGTTCTCAACCTGCAAAGCTTTAATTCATTTAAAGAAAAACTGCATGCCTGACCAAAATCGAATTTTCTACTTAAAAATAGAAAGAAACTTTCGTAACCTGCAAAGCTTTTAATAATTTAAAGAAAACTACAACTCTGACTAAAATCAAATATTCTACTTAAAAACTGAAAAAACGTAAGCCACTTGTAAAGCTTTAATTAATTTAAAGAAAAATACGCATGTCCGACCAAAATTGAATATTCTACTTACAACACAAAAAAAACGTAGTCAGTAGTTGCCCATTCACTACTGAAATCAAAAAATTCTTCAATACCTTTCGGTAGTAGCATTGTTCTTACCCAGTAATTTATGATACATCACTTCCTGGTGAACTTTCCAGCAGCGACACTTGAATTTACATAAGAATTAAAGAAAAAAAAAGAGCTTTTCATAAAACTTGCAAAAGCTTTCGTGAATCCCCTGGGAAAGTCAACAATTGGTGTCTCGCAAGAAGCGCGCGAGGAGCCGAAATAACGAAAGGGTGTTTATCCGTAATTAGGTCTGACCCTCCTTCCGAGCGACGCAGCGGTCGGGTCGGGCTCGCGCCGACCGCGCTCACCCCTTTAAGTATCCCGAGCCCCGGCAGCAGCACTTCGACGTTTCCGCTCTCGCCGGCGCGGCGCGCGTCCTCCATCACGGCCTCGTCGCTGCCGCGCTCGCACACCCCCATAGTCCATCGCTCGCTCATTCAGACAAATTAGCCTGGCGGCGGACCCTTTGTACTTTTGCTATTCAAAGGCAAGAGGGAGCGAGAGGGGACGAGTGCTCGCGCATTTTACTTTTCGGGCAGCAGGGCGCAATTCGTGTTGGCAGAGCTCTTCAACACTTCATTTGACAAGCCTCGCTGGCCCGACTGTGTGTGCATCTCTCTCTGTCTCTGTCTCTCTCATTTGCGCTCTTTTTTTTTTCTTTTAGCCCGTTGAATATAAAAGAGCCTATATTCTCCGACTCTCGCTTTTTCTTGCCCTCTCCCCAACTCTTTTTTTCGTTACATCCCGCTGGTTTGCGATGCTTCTTTTTCACTTTCCGTGAATGATCTAACGACTTTGATGTACTTATAATTTGTATAATTTCTGCCGCGGACAGTTGAAATATTTTATGTGAGTAGCAACGATAGGATAAAACGAAAATACAAGAAAATTGGTTGAAGCTATTCTTTTTAAGTCTTATAATGAAGCTAGGAGATATCAATAGAAACTAAAAACTGTCAGTTGAAGCTAAAATCTGCCAATGAAAGATAAAAAATACCTATGATGACTAAAATATATCAATGGGAGCTAAAATCTGCAAATGTCAAAAGAAATTTAACAATTAAAAAAGAAATCTGTCAATGGGAACTAAAATAAGTCAGTGAAAGCTAAAATCTACCAAGGTAAACTAAAATATATCAATGAAAACTAAGAGGGTCAACATCAGTTTAAATGTGTCGATAGAAACTAGAATCTGTCAGTGGAAGCTAAAATCTGCCAAAGAAAGAAAAAATCTATCAATGGGAGCTGAAATAAGTAAGTGAAAGCTAAAATCTACAAAAGTAAACTAAAATATATCAATGGAAGCTAAAAGGGTCAATATCAGTTGAAATGTGTCGATAGAAGCTATAATCTGTCAGTGGAAGCTAAAATTTTCCAATGAAAGATAAAAACTACCTACGGTAACTAAAATATATCAATAATGGAAGCTAAAAGTTAAAAATGTAAGAAAAAACTTACTAAGGAAAAACGAAATCTATCAGTGAAAGCTAAAATAAGATAGTGGAAGCTTAAATATACCAATGGAAGCTAAAATCTGCCAAAGTAAACTAAAATGTATCAACGGAAGCTAAAAAAGTCAATGGCAGTTTCAATGTGTCGAAAGAAGCTATAATATGTTGGTGTAAGCTAAGATCTACCAATAGAAAGAAGAAATCTGTTAATGGAAGCTAAAATAAGTCAGTGGAAGCCGAATCATGTCAATGGAAGCTAAAATCTACCGCAGGAAACTAAAATGTATCAATAAAAGTTAAAATCTACCAATGAAAGCTAAAATTAATCAATGGAAACTAAATTAAGTCAATGGAGGCTAAAACGTGAATAGAAGCTAAAGTGTGTCTGTAAATTAAAACGAGTATAAAGAAGCTAACATACATCTATGAAAGCTAAACTACAGAAGCTAAAATGTTTTTTTTCTCTAAAATCGAGTGGATTTTCACAGTTTCGCCTTAAATTAAAACGAGTATAAACAAGTTAACATACATCTATGAACACTAAACTACAGAAGCTAAAATGTTTTTTTTTCTCTAAAATGGAGTGCATTTTTACAGTGTCGCCTTAAATTAAAACGAGTATAAAGAAGCTAACATACATCTATGAAAGCTAAACTGCAGAAGCTAAAATGTTTTTTTTCTCTAAAATCGAGTGGATTTTTACAGTTTCGCCTTAAATTAAAACGAGTATAAAGAAGCTAACATACATCTATGAAAGCTAAAACTGCAGAAGCTAAAATGTTTTTTTTCTCTAAAATCGAGTGGATTTTTACAGTTTCGCCTTATCAGAGCGTGCCACATTGAGGCAGAAGAAAAGATAAATTTGACGCGATCGCAAAGTGTCTGCGGGGGTGGGTAGCCGCAAACGAGGATAGAGTGCGAGCGCAGTTTCCTCTTTCCCCCGGAAAATTAATGCGCGCGCGTCACTTAACTTCCGCCGGCGAAATACACCGTGGAAGTTCGCCCCTTGTACGTCGCGGCTTCGAGCGAGTGCCGCTGTGCTTGACGGTGCCGCCGCTGCCGGTTTATTGGCCGGCTTCGCAGTCGCCGTCGTCGTCGCCGGCGACGAGAGCTCGAGCAATTACCGGCTCGAGAACCGCGAGCTCTCGTGAGCAATTGTAATGTCCCGGCCGCTCCTCGACAAAGTGGGAGCGAGGCGAGCCAGACGGGGAGTCAGCTTTTTCGAGCATCCGCCCGCGGAATAAGCCGAGGCCCGCGGAAAAAGCCCCCGTTACACAATTAACTCTTGCCCGGTAAATCGACGATTGTCGAGCGTTTGTTTTATGCCGGCGCGTACTTTGCAACTCCTCTCGAAGCTCGACGGCCCTCGAGGCTCACAAAGTGGCGAAAACTTTCCGTTTTGTTTCAATTTTTGTTTTTTCTTTCTTTCTTTTTTATTATCGGAGAAAACAAAGCAGACACTCGAGCGCCTGCGCGTATCTTTTGTCCGCATCGACGCACGCATCCCCCGGTTCTGGGCGCAGCTTGGCCGATTTGCATAAAAAGCTCGATAAGAAGTCGTCCCGGAGCCGAGGCTCGTGCCCAAGATCACTGCGTCGCATGAACGGACCCGCCGGGGGAAAAAAAAATGTGAGCGGCAAGGGTTTCGCAATTATTTACACAGGGCTGTTTGCGCCCGTGACTCGTGTACTTTGAGCCCGAGCTTGCGTTTCGCGAGGCGCGACGTTTACCACTTGAGTAACTGGTCTGGGGAGCTTGCAGAATCGGAATACCGCGGGACTTTGATTTCAAGAATTAAAAATAGTGCTTTTGAAATAATTTATTGTTTTATTTTCTCGCTTTTAATAAATATTCTTGATTAACTTCCTAGTAATATTCGTCTTTTGAGCTTATTTTCTAAAGTATCAACAAAATTTATAAGTAGAAAGCTTCTATAAAGCTTTATGAAATAATGCCTTGTTTAAACAATATTTTTTTTGTTGATGCTTTGGTAAATAATCTTATAAAAGAAGTTTTTCTACTTAATTAAATATAAACAGTGAAATTATACCAGCCTGATAATTTCACGAAGGAATGTTTAAATACGATCGCACAATAAGTAATAAAACCCGTGCAGGAATTTGATAGAAATATCTACCAGAATTCGGAACGGGATTCCCTACTAACCTATAATAAGATTTTCCTGCCTTATTCCATAAGGTACATACGTGTTTAAGAGGCGGACGAAATCATACCTGGATCCTGATAGTTTTCCCTGCTTATTTTTCTGACATCTACCAAATCCCTGCCTTTTCCTACATGAGAAGTATCAAAAAAACGAAGAAGAATAAAAAAGAGAAAATTGAAAAATTTTATTAGTAGCCCAGCGAGTCAAAGAGCCATTAGAAGCGACCGGGCGATCCTTTAAAATCCGTAAATCAAGAAAATTCCCCGATTGAGTACTTTTTGCGGGCGTTTTATATCGCCGGCAGCAAACGAACACAGGGTAGAAATTAAGGGAGCAAGCTCCGCGCGCCGGGGGAAAAGCTCGGAGGCACGTCGCGCGCGTGAGCGGCAGAAGAGGAGGCGGAGGCCGAAAAAGAAAGAATCAGAATGCAATTGGCGTGAGCTTAGGGAGAAAGAGAGCGGTCCGAGCTGAAAAGGAGAGAAAGACCAGCTTCCTACCCCCCCCCCCTGGAGGCTAAATGCTGTCTTTCGCGAGCGCGAGTTCGCCGGAGGCGCGAGAGATAGTAACTACGCGGGGCGAAATAGCGGCGGAGAAAGAAACAAATTGAGAAAATAAAGGAGGGCGGGGGAGGGCGAGATACGAGGAATGTATCGACGCAGACAATGCTTAAACGTTTGAAAATTTTAATTAAACCTTTTTTGTCAATCCTTTTCTTCCGTTTGTTCCCTTGCAGAAATACCGTTGTTTGCGCAGAATGCAAAGTGCAGGAGGATACTGGAATTTAAAAAAAAAAAGAAAAGAAAAATGATTTACTTGGATGATAGAAATGCGAGAAATGCTTTGCTTTGCTCAGAAAGTGTTTCTGAGTTGTCACTGAGAATTTAAAAATTTGAAGTAACGATTATTATTTTTCATAGTATCCTAATAAGACTATAGTATTTTTCATGGTCTGAGATTTTTTGCGACTAATTGCGTAGTGAATACAATAAAAATCCGAATTTTTGTTATATACACTGTGGAAATAATTGTGAAACTGGGAGGTAGGATTCTAGTATCGGCTACCTTCGTGAAATTATTCCACATTCCCAAGCTATTAGGCAACAACCCTTAGTTAGTATATAAGAAATTATTAATCGTACGATATTAATAAATTTCACAGTGATTTAAAAATTACTGAATTCCTAAATTACATATTTAAACATAAAATTTACAATAAACAAAAGTAATTTTTTTTTCAATCTCAAAGATAACAAAATTTAGCATATAACCAAAAGTAATATATTTCTAATTTAATTACAATCGAAGACAATTAAATTTACCACAACGAAATAGTTATTTACGACCCTGGGACTTTACAGGCCAATAACCAAAAATCGCATGAATGTTTCAATTTTGGCGTTAGAGAACTGTAAAATAATATTTCTAATTTAATTATTAACAATTACTGGCATGGAAAAATCCCGAAGTCGAGAAAATTACTATACTAGTATTGTAATTTTTACTGCACGTCTAGTAAGTTTTACTATATTTTATTGTAAAAATACTGTGATCACCTTACTATTCAGTATTTTCATTTTTCGTAGAATACTTGTAAACTTAATAAGAAAATTTCTCTCCGTGAAACTTTCCTGTTTTTAAAGAAACGTCCTCACAGTGCTATAAAAAAAAATAGTAAAAGATTCCTCCAAAATAGTTTTCAGTCTTCGAATGTCAAAACCGAAAGAAACAGGATCAGCGTGGGCGATCTTGGCGAGGAGCTGGAAAAGAGCAAGAGAAGAGCCGAGCCTCCATCCTTCTTCGTGCGGGCTATCCTTCCGGCTTGGCTGTGCCGGTGATTGCCAGTAATCGATCAATTGAAAATCGCTCGAACGACAATCGATTTCGAATCAATTTGAGACGCGGTGTAAAACTAACTGGATACGTATTTCTCCGTCTCTGCGCCGGCCTCGGGGGCTTCCCCTTTCTAACCGGTGGCAGCTTTCGCCTCCTTCCTCCTTCCTTCTTTTTTTTTTTCTCTCTCCCTCTCCCTGCTTACCCCCTGCTTCTGCTCTGACGCCGCGCGCATTTTCCTCGGCGCCCTTTGTTTTCCATCAAGTGAACACTGAATTTTGGTTACAGTTCATTCGATCCTCTTTTATTTAATTTCCTCCAGCTGAGGGAGCAGGGAAGGAGGCGCTCTGCATGTTCCTTAATCTTCCGCGCCCCTCCTGCGAGCGTACAGCTCCACCTCGCAGAATTTCCTTATCGCCTCTTACTATATACCGCTCGAACGCCCTTTGCATTTTCATTTTTCTCCAAATAACTCATTTAGAGGGAATTTCATTTTACCCTCGTTTTATCGAACTGTTTTGTGTTAAATAAATTTGAAAAAAATACCGTTAAATGCTTACTGCCGATATACTACGAGTTCTTCGTGTGATGTGTTTTTTTTTTATTATTATTTTCACAGATTAATGTTTGTAAAATTATACATCGGTGTAGCTGTTTTAACATGTAATATTTATTTACAACGGCGTTTATTTAATAATTTCCACGGGAATTTATGTAACGCTTTATCTGAGTATTCTGAGCCAATTCCAATACGCCGCTAAATGCATAGAAGATATATTTTTTTTTAAATAAAATGCTATAAAAAATTGGAGAAAGGAGAAAAAGAATTTGATCAGTGTAGATAGTTAAAATTAATTAATGAAAGAAAATGTGGAATGCTCTTCCTTTATATTCTTATGAAACTTAAATGTGTCAATGTAAACTAAAAAATATTAATAGAAGCCAAAATGAGTTAACAAATACTAAAATATGTTAGTGGAAACTAAAATAAGCCAATAAATGTTAAAATGTGTTAGTGAAAGCTAAATTCTATAAATAAAAGCTAGAATCGACCAATGGTAGATGAAAACTGCCAATAGAAGCTAAAATGAGTTAATCGAGTGGAATTTTAATGCGCAGTATAAAATTACATATACATTGACGCAGTAGTTTCAACGTACAATAATTTCCAAGGGAATAATTAGTAATACGCTTTATCCGATTCTGCTGAGCCAATTCCAATAACCGGCTATAAATACATAGTAAATATTTAAAAAGTAATATGTTATAAAAAAATTTATCAGTGCAAACAGTTAAAATTAATTAATATACTCCATAATCGAGTGTGCCAGTGTAATTTACAGGTGGTATGTTTAAAAATTGCAGCGGCGAACGAAAAAAAAAAAAAGAGGCCCCGAGCGCGAAAAACGAGAAGCCATCGTCGTCGGGGAATGCAACGCCGGCAGATAATTTAAATCGAATGAATCGAGGCGGACGCAATACAGAGTAACGCCGCGAGCTTAAAGCGCAAATGCGAGCGCGAAAGCCGATATACGAGAAATATAATATTTTTAAAAAATTAACGCTCGACGCAGCCGCGCGCGTTCGACCCGCAATCTCCGATAAGCATTAGATCTCATTTACGCGAAATTATAAAACAAATAATAATCGAGCTCATTTACGCTTTCGTATTCATATTCGACTTTTAAAGTTTGCCGCGTTTAAAATTTAACAGTGCGAGTGATTCAAGAGTCCGCATTACGACGTTTCAATATAGCAGCAGCACTCAATAAACGAGAATATTATTTTATTTTATTTATTTATTTATTTATTTTTCATTTTTTTTTTTTTTTTTTGGCATCGTAAAATTTTAAGCGCTTGAAATATCGTTATTACAAGTGCGTAAATTCGGATTACTAGAGGCGCGAATGTAAAAACATTCGCCCAATAAAATTTGAAATTTCGCAGTAATCAAGTCGCCGCCGTTAATACGGCGCAGATGCAACTTTGCTCGCCGAGCGATAATAACGTTCTTCCCGCGAGAATAAAAAAAAAGAAAAAAAAAGAAGGGCGTACGAACTGCTGCGGAAAAGTGGAGTATCTCACGGGCCGTTCCGTCTTCACCGGCTGCCACGGCGAACGAACTATCATCCGAGTTTGCCGGATGAAATTGAATTTTGGCGAAATACGTGCCTCAATTCGGGAGAAGCTTTCTCGCCGGAAAAATCATCCGCCGGCGTTTCGCGCCAGTTTAGAGAACTCGATGTAAAAAAAAAAAAAGGAAAGGAGGAGGGCTGAGGGGGTGGTCGGATTATAAGAATCGACGCGGGAAAAGGGTTGCCGGCCGATGGTGGGGGAAACTTAATGAAACGCGCCTGACGAATAGAGCAACTAATTGTATCTGAGAGGAATTAATAAAAACGGCGCGGAGCTCCGCTCGCCGAGGGACGATTCTCGATCATTTGTTTTATTCCTCGTCATGCCGAAATGCTGCCGCTCGCTCGCCTTCTCCTTCACTTTTTCACCCTCGTCACTCGCTCTGCCCATCTTTTCTTGACGCGCGCTTTTCTCGCGCTCTCACCCTTGTCGGCTCCGGCTTTCTTTTTTTCTTTTGGACACGGCTAGCCTCTTTTTTAAAACAACCTTCTCATTTCTTGACGCGAAGAGGGGCGAAATGAAAATTGTTAAATTAATTAAAAAAAATGTACGGATTAAGAGTGTGTGCTTGAGTAGTGTAATGTACTTATTAGTTTGGTGAGTTGATAAATAAATATGTAAATAAATAAATGAATGTAAATGAAAATTTTATGTCTTAACAACAAACTATTCAGATTTGATGTTGACTGGATCGTGGAATGATTTTACTTTTGCTTATAAATGCATATAAATAATTTAATAGATTATATATTTCATGATTTATATGTGACTTAGTTTATTAAAGTTTTATTTATTTATTTATTTATTAATTTATTTGAATATCAACATTAAACTAGTCAAAAACACTTTGCAGCAAAATATACAAAGTGCAAAATAGAGAAAGAATTTTTTCATCTTCAAATTTTTATTAATATATTGGAATGAAAATAATAAACAAATTCTAGTATTATGATTAAAATCAAACCTTTAGCTAAAAATAGTTTTATTTTTGAACGCAATTTTACAGGAAGATTATGACCTACCCATAGTTTTTAATTTTCTATCCGATTTTTTGTTTTAAATAATTTAAAACATTTTTAAAGCATCATTGCGAGTTTTTTATTTGAAGGATAATGAATAATTTATAGCAAACATTTCGTCTGCAAAACTTGATGTAAATAAAAAAAACTACGCAGATCGCGTCATAAATGTATAGACGTAGTTAACCAATGGTATTGAAAAGATATTCCTTTCTACTCAAAATTATTTTTTACCTTAAGAAACGCAAATAAATATTCACAGTATAGTCACACGATTCTGTATTTCATCATTTTCTCTTGTCAAAAAAAAATCTGCTAACCAACGCAACGTCTGTCTCATTAAAAATAAATAAATAAATTATTATAAATGGGCACCGTTTTACTGCACGCAGGAAAATGTATCATTACGTTTGGCGTATTTTACCCAAAACACCGGGAAAAATCTGCTAACCTACACAACGTCCTATCTTATTAACAATAAATAAATAAATAACTATAAATTTGCGCCGTTTTATCTCAGGAAGAGAAATGTACGGCCAGCTTCGGCGTTTTACATAAAACACCGGGATAAGTGCGCTCGGCCGCAGAAAAGTATTCCGACGCGCTTGTAGCTTGACCATCACCCCCCTCGGCTCTTCTACCGGCGGCCAAAAATAATGGGCTGGCAGTCTCGGGGTAAGAGCGCGCGAAACCAAAAATAATCGAGCGCCTGCTGCTCGCGCTTTAAATCACCACCGCTCCCCGACCCGCGGCCGCTCATTATTTACCTTTAATTAGCGGCAATTAGCAAATAATTAATTACAAAACACGCATCGACGCCCCGCGCAAAAGAGGGAGAGAGAGAGAGAGAGAGAGAGAGAGAGAGAGAGAGAGAGACAGGAGAGATCCCGAGGCAATCCACTCGACATGGCTAGAATAATTATTTGAAAATGACGCGGAAATCGCGTTAACAGTGCGCCTGGCAGCCCCGAAATCCGCGGCTTACGTGCGACGGGCGCGTCCGGCCGCCGCGTGTGTCTGCCGCATTCGCTGCAACGTGCGCGCGGGCGGAAACGGCTCGACTCGCCCTGGCAATTTGTTGCTGAGCGCCGAGGGGAGAGAAGGAAAATAGCTTCGCGACAAATTGCACGGAATTCCTATCGTATTTCGTTGTCTCTATTTTGTCCTTTCTCTTTCGTTGTAGACACGGCAAATGCCAGGACGAGTCCTTCCTCCTTCTCCTACGGACCCCTCGTACCCCCCCACCCCCCTCGTCTTTCTCTCTCTTGTTGTTTGCCTCTCGCCGTTTCCAGCCCGTGTCTCCCGGAACGCTTTTCTTCGGCCGGCGAAAAAATAAACGGCATTCGCCTTCGTTTTATACTTTCTCGCTTGTTCTCTCTCTCTCTCTCTCTCTCTCTCTCTCTCTCTCTCTCTCTCTCTCTCTCTCTCTCTCTCTCTCTCTGTATCT
>JAWWEN010000038.1:25300249-25323911 GCA_035582955.1 Sycophila texana
TCTCTCTCTCTCTCTCTCTCTCTCTCTCTCTCTCTCTCTCTCTCTCTCTCTCTCTCTCTCTCTCTCTCTCTTGATCTTCCCTTTTTCGCCGCGCGGCGATTTATTCGATGAAGTTTCGCGGATTTACATGTGGCGTGCAATTGTGTGCTTCGGGGAATTATTGTGTGCTCTAGAATAGTGTAATAAAATTTCTGAATTGTAGGGGGTGAATTTACGTCGATTTAGTATCTGTTACACTGATATTTATGGCTCGTTTCGCTATGAGTGCACCTTTCAACCTTTCAATCGGTACACGAGCATCCCAAAGGGGAATAATCCATTCCCGATGACACGATCAAGTTGAAAAAAAAAAGAAAACAAGAAAAAATTAAATTACAAACTTCTTATAGGAACTAGAAAGAAATAACTCTCCATGCTATCGGAAGAAGATCCGGAGAGGGTCGCAATAAAATATGTTAATAGAAGCTAAAACGTGTCTACGAAAGTTAAAACGGATCTGTGTAAATTAAAATTGAATCTAAGAAAGCTAAAATTAATCTGTGCAGATTTAAATGCATTTACGGATTTTAAAATATCTATGTAAGCTAAAATATAACTCTAGAAGCTAAAATATTGTTATATATTTGGTTGCCATGTGCTATGAGTATTGATATGAGCGACTGTTTTTTTTCAGTTTATCATGTTAATATATGTTTAACTTCTATATTAAAAGTCTATATTATTTTATAAATAATTGTTTGTTTAATTTATTGCATGAGCATCGTTATAATATAACTACGGAAGCTAAAATGTAACTATGGAAGCTAAAATGTAAGTATAGACGCTAAAATATAAATATTGAAACTAAAATGCAATTATAAAAGCTAAAATATACCTGTGGAAGCTAAAATGTAACTATAGAAGCTAAAGTATAACTATGGAAGCTAAAATGTAACTATAGAAGCTAAAATATAACTATAGAAGCTAAAATGTAACCAAGGAAGCTGAAATGTAACTATAGAACGATAGAAGCTAAAATATAACTATAGAAGCTAAAATGTAACTATGGAAGCTAACATATCCTCGTAGAAACTAAAATGTGTTTTACAGCAACATTTATTTAATAATTTATCCGAAAAGTAATATTCATATCACTACATGAGTGCAGTTTTCGAGCGGTACGCGAGCTCGCAAAGTGTAATTATTCATTCCCAATGCCACAAATACATTTATCAAAAAAATAACCACCGAAAAAAAAAATTAAATTACAAACTTCTCAGGAGCCAGCGAGAAATAACTCTCTCCGAGCTATCGGAAGAAAATCCGGAGAGGGTTCCATTAAGATAAAAAAGCGAAAAATCAAGCTCCGCGGAAATTTCGTAGAGTTTGCCAAGCGATCCTCTCAAATCCAATAAATCCAGGGGGAAAAAAAGCCCTGTCAGTTTTTGAGCGTGTCGGAGCGCATAAAAAAAATCGCATAACAGAAAGACAAGAGCTAAACGAGAGCGAGCGAGTGAGAGAAACGCGCGCGCTAGCCATAGATTGATACACACAGATAGGGGTGAAGGGGGGGTGAGGTGCCGCGGCGACGAGGGGCGAAGCCATTCGGTCTCGTCGTTACGTTTTCCATTGCTGACAGATGCATTTGGCAAAAGCGTCGAGGAACGTTCTCGTCACCGGAGCGTCACCCCCTCCTTCCACCCCCTGCCCCACCCATTATAACGTATACTCCCACTGAAGCGGCGGACGCGTGCGCGAAAATTCGAAAAGCACCGGAGCCAACAGATTTCCCGAAAGCCCGTTTAAGCGATTTGTCACTCGCATTATTGCGGCGATTCGCCCGCATCCGCGGGAATTATCAGCGGGGGAGTGTATTTCATGCGACTACTCCCTCCGCTCTGCGACGCTGATATAATTTTGCGGCGTTGCGCGCCCGATGCGTTTTGCCGATATGCGCCAAAAACTTGTCGTTGGAGGAAAAATAAATACACTTTATACAAAAAAAAAATATATATATATAAAAAATCACGAATATACTGCTTTTGTTGCGCCAGAAGCGACGTTAACTGTTAAATTGCTTGTCTATCTGAATTCCCAACAGGCCTTTCATTTCCTCCGTTCGAAAGTGTTACTGACAGGTAATAAGTATATACGTATTTCCCATTTATTGCTATGCAATGCAAACGGCGTATGAAAATATCAGCAATATTTATTTAAATAATTCGACGATGAGCAGTCAGTCGATGTATGCTCGGTAATATTAGTTAATTCTGAAAGAACTTTTTGAAAAAAAGCTACGCCGCAGCCGCACGGAAATTCAGAGGTGCGAAACGCAACCGAAACGTCGCGCTAGATTCGCATTTTAAAAACGACACTGCAAATTATTATTACACTGAGAAAAAAATTTAGTTGGATTAATGATTCGCGCTGTTAAATCTGTTAAATACTTCCAACCGAAAAAAGGTGTTAATTCAATAATTCCACTGTTAATTTAATAGGGTCACTGTTAATTTAGCAGCGTAGAGCTTATTTTGACAGAGTCAAAATAAAATAACAATTTTTTCTGTTGGAAGTATTTAACAGCGCGAATCATTGATCCAACTAAATTTATTTCTCAGTGTATACATCTGCATAAAATTAAAAATGTGATCCTCCAAAATTACATGCGGCGTTGCATTTTTTCAGAACGTTCTTTCAGAATCAGCTTTCACCGAGTGCACGTACTATGCAGAGAAGTGGGAAAAAAATATCCATAAATTGGAAATTCTGATAAAAAAAAAATAATAAAGCTCAGAGTCGGAGAAATAACAGAATCGGCGCGGACTTCCGGTAGGACGAAGCGCTCAGAGGTCCTCCTGTCTCCTCGCGTCGGTCTTTTGTCTCTGTCCTTGGCTGGACTCGCTCGCGCCGACGGAACCGCACTGGCCGTAGCCCCGGCAATTACTATAAATCAGAATAGCAGTCAATATTTAATCCTCGTGAAATGGTGCTGGCCCAGCGTACAGGGGGGTGGAGGGGGGGGAGGGGGCTGGACGACCGAACTCGCCGCAGGATGGATGACGCGGCGATCGGACCGAAAACGCGCGAGGGCGGCGCTCTGCAAAAATGCCGGTAATGCGATAAAATACTTCGTACGCTTGACCTGCTCTTCGTCTACTCGTATGCGTCTCCCCCCGATCAAAAGAGCCGCGCCGCAGTATGTGCGGTATCCGCGATACTTTCGAGGAAATCGTAAAAGTCTTGGTAAAAGTGGTGGAGTGTGCAGAAATATTATTGCGATGGGCAAAACTGATTTTTGGTGCAAATTAACAAAACTCGTGGAAAACTTCGTATATGTTTGAATCCGCGAACTACGTAAAACAACGGGGGTACACAAAAAAAAAGAAAAAATAATTGGAGAGTACGCCCACCGAATAATTTTTTTTATTTTTTGTACAACAGTGGTTTTTTTATGGTTGGTGGATTTGCACATATGCTTGCTAAAATACAAAATTCAAGGTAGATTCGTATATACACAGAGAATTTCTTCACAAAAATCAAAAGTTTGCTAGCTCCGGAAATTTTTACGAGAAAAACATAGTCAACTTTTACCGACAGGGAAACTTGTATTTTTTTTTTTTTTTCGAAAGAAGCTTCCTTTAAAAATACGTGAACAAATTAATGAAAGCACGCTTGACTTGCACAAGGAAGCTTTTTCGGGAAAATCATTGTAATTTTTTCTCAAAAACTTACTATTTGCGAAGCTTTATAATTTTTTTTTCAGGAAAAGCTCTATAAAAATTACGGTGAAGCTTCCTTCAAAAATACGTGAAAAAATGTAATCAAAGCACGGTTGACTTGCACAAGGAAGCTTTTATGGGAAAATCATAGTAATTTTTTCTCAAAAACTTCAGCTATTCGTAAAGCTTTATCATTTATTTTTTTTCAAGTAAAGCTTTATAAAAATTGCGGTGAAGCTTACCAGTAAAGATTGTGCAAAAAAAACTTATTTAAAGCTCTGTTCTACAGCATTGGAAGCTTTTATGGAAAAATCCCATTCATTTTTTCCAAAAACTTATAGACTATATTAGTGAAGTTTTTCAATTTTTTTAAGAAAAGCTCTATATAAATTACGGTGAAGCTTCCGGTAAAAAATCGTATGAAAAAACTTAATTGTAGGACGGTTTGCAAGCACAAGAAGCTTTTATGGGAAAATCATAGTAATTTTTTCCCGAAAACTTGAACTATTTGCGAAACTTTATTCTTTCTTTTAAGTAAAGCTCTATAAAAAATATGCCGATTATTTTTTAAAAATTATGAAGCTTTTCTTGCAAAAACTACAAAGCTTCGCCAAACGTTCAAACAGTCCCCCGGTTACGTTAGTTCATACAATTTATACGATGAACGTCACTATATTTCGACTAAAATATTCTCTCTAAGAGGTGTACATTAGTTAATTATTTCAATTTCCTATATACAATTGGTGCAAATTAAAAACTTTTGAACACGTAGATGCAAAAATAATTCGATAAAGCAGCTTGCAAGTAATTAAAATACTTCCATTTGGCATTTGCGCGTTATTTACGCTGCTCAACGGCGCAACTCGCTGCGAGTAACTCATACACGCCACAACGCGGCGCACACAGACTCGCGAGTAGGGCCAGCCAGTAACACGACGAGACACGTACGATTGCTATAGTAATAATAATGACGTTAAAAGTGTCACGAAGCGCAATTGCAGCTCGCCAGGTAATCTCTCTAATAAAACAGAAGTCGTTGCGATTCGAGCGGGGTTATGACTCGGCGACACGCGAGTAACTGCGCTTCTTCCGCCGGCCCGCAGCCGCGCAAAATGCATGACGCTACTTATGTACTTGACAATGGCTTTCAGAGCTCGCCGCCACACGAATTCCCTCCGCTTGATTCATGGCTTAAAACTGCAAAACGAAGAGATATGAGTGCGCTATTTTATCGCCCGGCCGTGTACTTAGGAATTTTCCGAACCACTAAATTTACCCATTCGCGCGGGCAAATTATACGCTTTGCGAATTTAGCATTTTCTGTGCTTTTGTTTTTACTTCTTGGGGGACGAAAATTTCATAATTTGACGTTGAAGGGTTGAGTTTACGTACACTGGCAGAATTTTCTTGTAAAATTTACGGTAAGATTCCCGTAAAAATTATGTGAAAAAATGTAATCGTGGGACACTTGGTAATACTGTAAATTGTTACGGGAAAATCACCGTAATTTTTACTTGACTATTGGCCAGTTGGTCAAGCTTTGTAAATTTAACAAAAACAGCTCTGTAATTCTTACGTGAAAATTCTCGTAATTTTTTCAGGGTTTTTCTTGTAAAATTAACAAAACTTGGTCAACCGTCCAAGATTCAGCTAAAAATTTATAGTATTGCCAACCATTCCACGATTACGTTTTTTCACATAGTTTTTACGGGAAAATCAGCGAAATTTTCCCAGTATAAAAATCCAGTAAATAAAAAAGTTAATCACTCCGTGGACTTATAAGTTATTGGAACGTCAAATCAATGTTTAAAAAATTTGAATGGTACATCCATTTTTCGGTGAGAAAAAGAAACTCCGAAACCAGCAAGGATGAGCTTTCCACCATAGACGTCAAATTTTAATTTAATTTTTCAGCGTTTTTTGATATCTTCAGTTTTATATTAGTCTTCAGGGAACGCATGTTACTAAAAATCACCTCTTAGTTTCTAAAACCTCGGTCCTACTGATTCGTAAGCTTCTCATAAACGTAAAAGTGTCTGAAAACACCTTGGCACTTGTCTCCTGACAAAAAGCCGGCGGCTGAAAAAATTGAAAAAAAAATTCAAATCCCACGCGAAGCGATCTTGTAATAATCGCTCGGAACAAAAAAATGTCTCGGCGCTTTTTTACACTCGGCGGGGTGCACGCACGTCATTGTGGTCGCGGAAGAATGGCTTCTCAAGGGTTGAGTCCTGGGGGAAATCAAGGAAGGCAGTGGGCCTCCGGGATGTAAGGGGCGGGCACGCAGATCGGGGCCGCCCGCGCCACCGGCGGCGGTTCGCCAAAGTAGCTTGTCAATAACTTAAATCTCAATCGTAACTTCCCGCTGCTTCCAGCTGCTCCCAGCTGACTTGCTCCGTGCATTTGAAACTCCTGCTCGCAAATACGTTGGCCCACGAATCGCCGGCAATTTCGTCGGCTGTCCTCGCTATCTACCAGATTTCTTTCTTTTTTTTTTTAAATTCACCCACTGCCTCTTTCCATGCTATCCAGAAACTTTGGATGCTCGGTGGAGTCACTGCTACACTCGTGGTATGTGTTATTTTGATTTTTCGTAGACAACTTATTTTGACATGATCTATGTGTGCTTTAGATAAAAGAATCTTTTTCTTTTAATGGTATTGATTTTTTGCAAATACAGAAATTTCAGAATTTGACAGGTGATTTATTATATTTTCATTAGAATTAAATGTGACTAAAAGCTGTTAAAAAAGTAAATTTGAACATCTCTGATGGATCCTCACTTAATTAAGTTTGTATTTATTCGTGAAACACTTTTATTTAATTATTGATAAATCAACTTTACTTAAGCCACTGAATTTATTAAAATTAACATTCAATTTTAGAGTTCCACATTGAACAACTGTCAAGTAAATTATATAAATAGGACCATTTCAAAATCGAAAAAAGAACTATAGCTAATATTAAATTTCGAGGAATGTCTAAATCAAGACGAGGAAAAGTTTGACAGGGAAAATGATGCATTTAATAAAGTCGACAGCGAGGGCATATCCCGAAAGCCAAAGCATGCATAATTATTCTGACCGCATCCTCTCAGAACACAGTGGCATATTCCCGGTAACGTTAACTATTCCGACCGGCACCTCTTGCCTTCGCCTTCAGCGTATTCGGCAAGAGCTTCTTCGTACGCGACAGTGAGATCATCTCCACGATCCGTCGACAGGCCAAGTTTCAACTACTGAAGTATGCGCACCAGACAGAACTTGGCTTGCTTAGCCGGAGATTCAGACTTTGGCATACCCACGTAGGCGAGTAGGTAAGGCCGCCTCCTTGACACTTGGATGATGTTGTGATCTGAGCAACATCTGGACTTAAATACCAGCTTGCATTGTAAACGAAAACTAAGTGAACCGGGATTTACCTGGTAAAAATGGTAACTTTGAATTCTTATCAAGTACTTTCGATTTTTAGAAAGTGTAGAGAACTTTGTACGAAACTGGTTAGCTGGACACTTCATCATCAAAGTTGCTGATTTCGTCGATGTTGTGATGTAGGCAACATCTGGACTCAAATACCAGCAGATTGCATTGAAATAAAAGTAAATTTTGATTCTACGGAGCCGATTGGTTGACAACATCATTATCAAAGTTGCTAAGTTTAAACTCGGACGATGTGATCTGGACATCATCTGAACTGAAATACCAGCTCACATTGTAAAAGAAGAAGATTCAGTGGACCTATATTTACCTGGTATAAATGGTAACTTTGAATCTTTATTGGATACTTTCGATTTTTAGAAAGTGTAGAGAACTTTGTATGAACCTGGTTAGCTGGACACTTCATCATCAACTTCATCATCAAAGTTGCTGATTTGGTCGATGTTGTGATGTAGGCAACATCTGGACTCAAATACTAGCAGATTGCATTGGAAAAAAATTAAATTTTGATTCTATACGGAGACGATTAGTTGACAACTTCATTATCAAAGTTGCTGATTTTAAACTCGGATGATATGATCTGGACAACATCAGGACTTAAATACCAGTAACTTGCATTGTAATAGAAAATGAAGTGGACCAAGATTTACCTGGTATAAATAGTAACTTTGAATTCTTATCGAATACTTTCGATTTTTAGAAAGTGTAGAGATCTTTGCACGAAACTGGTTAGCTGGACACATCGTCATAAAAGTTTCTGATCCGATCGATACTTGGTGAGTACATTGTACGTATCATAATTTAAGAAAAAACATATGAAAGTTTAAAAATGAAAGGAAATTGGCACTGTCATCCTGATGTACCACCGACTCCAACAAAAACGTAGCAAAAGAGAATATTTGAATAAAAAAGAAGTTGGTGGTTGTAAAAATTTAATGAGAAAAAATGCCGAGTCCAACCGTAACGGCAGGTAAGCACGGCAAGTAGGGTCCAGTGGTGGCGATCGAGCAGTCGACGGGCGAGAGCCGAGGCCGGCGCTCCCAAGGGCGCGATGTGTCGTGCCTAATTACAATGTCCAGCGGCCGGGCGCTATCCCCCCACTGTCCAAATACAAACAGCGACGCTAATGCTCTCGGCCGAATGCGAGCAACGCGCGGACACCCTCAACGATTATGTATCCCCCGGCCGGGCCTCGTCCCCGGTTTGTCTGGCCTCAGGTACGATTCCGCTCGGCGTCACTATCTGCTGGACGCATCGCGGCCAGCTTCATCTTACCGCATTCATTCCCGAACAATAGGGTCATCCTGATTACGGGATAATTCGGCGCGGGGCGAGCCGCCGGCGCAACTGCGAATTATGCCCGCCCACCCCAAATTGGGAGAATGATCTAATCCGAAAATCTATATCGCGTAAGGACTCGTTAGCGCTCGCGAGTGATTGCCTCTTGTTTGTAACAATGAGACGAGGGGTTTGATAACGAAGTGTCCAACTAATCCTTTCTGTGCGAGGTTCTCTATATAAACTTTTTAAAGATCGGAAGTATCCGAAAAAATTGGAACTGTTATTTTTTACTCAAAAAATATTCTGGTTCTCTCGGTTTTTTTCTTTTACGATGGAAACTACTGGTATTTAAGTCTAGAAGTAACCCAGATTATAACATCATCCAAGTGTCAAGTCATCCTTGGTAAAAATTTTAATGAAACACTTTTTCGCCCATTTAATGACTGGTTCCTATAATTAATTGGAAACCATTTTTAATAGATAAAAATTAATTAATTTTAATCTTGTTTGCATAGAAAAAGAAACAGTCAATGTAAAATTCGCCAACTATTACCTCGGCAGGTAGAAAAACTTTACATCCTTCACATCTTTCAAAATGAACTTAATAAAAGCTTAAGACTCAACCTTTTAATATAACAAGGAGAGTGTCAACCTTCTGGGTCACCGATTTGGTTGAAACTTTGAGAATTTTTTTATGGTACGAAATAATTAAACAAACCACTTTTAGTTTGATCTCACAGGCCTTTGTTTAAAAGACACAATAAAAACATTTGCATTGCTCATATAGATAATGCTAAAAATATCATATGTATATTAGCAATGTTAATAGATTATGCTGCATCTGCGAAATAAAGACCTATAAAATCAAACTAAAGGTGATATGTTTCTTTATTTGGATCTATAGAAAACTATTTCCAAAGTTTCATCCAAATCCATGACCCGAAGGGTTGACACTCTCCTAGTAAGAGTTATATTGTATAGGCTTAAAGTTGCAAGAAAATTATGGAAAAAGGTTCAAAAATTGAAATTATTTTGAAGTTAGGTTACCCCATTCTTATAACAAGCTGAGAAATGGGTGAAAAAGCATTTCATTCGTGACCACCAATAAGCCACTTTTTCCAGATAACCGACTTCGTAAAATCAAAACTTGTCCTTTACACAGTGCGATCTGTTAGTATTTAAATTCAGATGTTGCCCAGATAATAATTTATATCATAATGTTGACCACTACTTTGCCCAACAGCTTCAAAACTATTATTAGGATCTAAAATTTTTAGCTTCTCTCTTTTTTATGTGTTTAAAAGCATCTGCGAAATCCTGGCACTCTCTGAAAGCCAATTAAAAATTCAAATTTCGCGCCACAAAATAGCAGACGAAAATACAACTAATTTACTTATAACAATTATTAAAAACAAAATTATGAAAAATTAGGAGTTAGTTGCCCTCCGTTATGTAATTATCTATTATTTTACAAAGTTTCAAATAATTATAATAATATGTCGCAAAGAAAACCTTGAAAAATGCAATTTGTTTATATTTTTCAAGGTTTTCTCGATGATATATTGTTATAATAACTTTGTAAAATGATAGATAATTACATAACGAAGGGCAAATAACTCCTGGTTTTTCGTATAATTTCGTTTTTATTAATTGTTACAAGTAAATTAGCTGTATTTTCGTCTGCTATTTTGTGGCGCGAAATTTGAATTTTTAATTAGCTTTCAGACCCCCTTAAGCCTATGGAACATCTTTTCACCCCGCAAAATCAGATCGGAAAACGGGAATCCCGGCCGACCAAAAGGCAGACTAAATGATCGGTCGAGTGCCTCGACGCGACAAGCGGCGGACGGGCACTCGACACGACATTCCTATTGGCCGGTGGCGAAATCGGTCCCGCGTATACGCGGCGGAGCTTAGTAACGTTCCGCTCGTCCCCGGGCGTGCGGCGGCAGCCGTTGTCGCTGGGCCGCGGGGGCCGATGTCGCGCGGCCCCGCAATCTATCAGAGATTAGTGGCCTCGATCCATTAGGCGGGAGGCCGGCTTGATTTAGCCCGCGGTCCCCGAGCGCGATGCCCGCCCGCGCGCGCATAAATACACGCTCCTGCCGCGCACTTATGTTACGAGTGCCGCGCTGGGCCTCCCCTCCCCCTCCCTTCCGCGTAAATAGTCCGCGGCGCCGCGGAATACGCCGACGCGCTGCGGCCGTTCCGTTCGTTCCTCCCGGAGGATTAGCCAAGTCCTGGGAGCTGCTCGCGCGAACCTAATCGCCGCACATCGGCGTCCGGTTCCCGTGCCTCGTATGTGCGTACTACGTTGATGATTTTGTCAGGTGGATTTTTCGAAAAGCTTTTGTTGTAGTTTGCGTAGAGCTTTTTACAGGCTCGAATTAATTAGTTCATTGATGGAGATTCAATAATGCATTCCGGTGTAAAAGAAGGATGACTTTCTATTTTTGATGGAAAAAGAGATGGTCGATTCTAAACTCAAAGATCTGAACTACTTACGAATTCGTGCGAAAATTCACTCATCCTTCACATTCCACTTTCTCAGACTATTGACACTTTCTTTTTTAATCCTTAAAGGTATAGGCACCAGGCCACGTCCTTAACTATTGACACTTCATTTGTGGACTCAGCGGAACTTCATTCTGCAACATTCGTTCCATTGTTTAATCGCTCATTGGTCAATAGATGTCACAACATCATAAGAAGAAGAACAGGACAAAGGTATGTTACCGAGTTAGGCTTCAGACTCAAAGAAAGGAGTGGGAATGGGAATGTGGAATTGGAATTGAGAACAAGGAAGGAATAATTAAGAATAAGAAAAGAATAATTGAGAATAAGAGAGGAATAAGGAAGAAATTCAATTATTCCTTCCTTATTCTCAATTATTCCATATTCCCATTTCCAGTCCTTTTCTTCGTATCTGAGGTCTTAAATTTCACTGAGGGTATAGAATCAAACAGTAAGGAACAGACGTACGCCTGAACACAAGCGGGCGAAAAAAAAGAAAAAAGAAACAGAATTCATCAGATAACAAGCTGACAGAAGGAACGGAATAACAGATAACGTATCTGCTTCGAGCAGTGGCTATAGTCATATTAACCGGAAGAGCTTACTCAGGAGGATAAATATCATCCTTCGAATCATCAATTCCTGTTAGTGGATCAGAGACGTAACCTGCAGTAGCAAATGAAGACACTAATGACCCCAGGATGATCTAATAGTCTCCATCTCCAAGAGCCTGTATCATCGCTTCTGTTTACCCTTCCGCTATTAAGACTAAGCATCAGAGGTATCAGAATTTCGAAGTGGCCTACCCAAGTACATCTCAATTACATCACCTTTCACATAAATTCACATTAAAGAAAAAATAACCAATCCTGAAAGCACAAAATAGAAATCATTGAAAAGGGCATCTTATATAGAAAGAAACTTCGGAATCCGTCGCATCGGGGGAAACGTCGCCCCAGTCCCGTGCAATTCCGGCGGAGCCTCGTCGGTACCAAAGGATGAAAACTGTTTGGCCCTGCAGGATGAAAGAGTGGCCCGGCGCTGGACCGATCTCGGTCGGCGATCTTTATTACCGAAAATCCATTACTTTCTCCATTAGATCGAGCGGTCCGATCCCCTGTCCCCGGATTCTCGGGGCATTTTCGTTTAGCAGTTTTTCTTCCGATTCACATCGTTTATGACTCGTGCGCGCCCTCGTTTTTCTTCCCTCGTGCTCCTATCTCGCACCTCCCGCGAGAATCTTTTATTCGAGCCCGTCGCCCCGACGCGCGCACACCTAGGCAACCGGTCCGGCTCCGTCGCCTTCCTCCTCTCCCTCACGCGAAATTTTCTTCGCTCGCCCTTATATCTGCCGCTCCACCCTTTTTCCATAGACGTCGACCTTTACTTCACTCGCGGGAGAAAGGAAAGTTTCGCGCGTCGTATAGGAGCTGCGCTGCGAACGTCTCGTCGCGCGCGAGATGAAACGAAATGAATTTAACCGGATCGAAATGAAAATAGAACGGGGGAAGCTGCGAAGCTCCTTTCTGAGAGAAACTTTCTTATCTATCTATTTCTCGAAGTATTTCATCGTGTACTTATATTGTAATAATCTTTAAATTTATTTTTTTTTTTTTGTGTTTTGATATCTTTTATTACTTCTTGATCTGATAACCGGTGAAATAAAAAGGCTTATATCTAATCGTTTTATTACGTTGTTTACTGTTGACTAATACGTGTTTTTTTTATGAAAGTTTACGTCACATACATTGTTACTCATCATTTAAATATTCTTATACTATATTTTTATTCTAGAAATTCATTATAATATCACTTTCTACTCGATAGTGTGAAAATAGTGATATTAACACTATCGATTATTTTAATTTTTTGGCTATACATATTTAGGTTTTATCAACCACTATATCTATATTAAAAAAATTTAAATATTTATTTATTATATTTTTATGCAAATAATTCTACTCGACAGTATAAAAATATCGATACTAACGCCATCAATTATTTCAATTTCTGGACTACGCATCCTTTGAAAAAAGTTTGCATTCAAGCCGAAGCAATCAAATTTCAATAACTCCAGGAACGTCAAAACTGACATGGCAATGGAAAAATCTCCGCACTGAAAGCGTATATTAGGAAAACGACGGGTGCACACAATAAATAAATATCGAGGCAAGCAGTGGCTCTAATAATATGGTATCTCCCAATATAAATACGCGATATACGCAAACACATTTAAGATCGTCGAAAGCTCCGCGGGATACGTCGGCAGAGTGTAAAATATTATTAAAATATATATAGCTTAAGCCGAGGGGGTGACTGCCGCGGCGGGATGTATTCAGTGCCGCCCACGGCAGGAATTGCGCGAGTGGGTTTGTGCACGTATGCGCTCGTAGGTGCACCTTTACGGGGTTTTTATAACGCAGAGGCATTATACGAGCCGCTCCGGCGACGACGCCGTAACTACCGGTACAGCCAATAGCAAAAATACTTTCCGACTGTACTTTTAAAATCTATCATGACACTGATAAGCTCCGTCTATTTTTTTTTATACATATATGTGTGTGTATATATTTTATATATTTTTTCAATTATAGAATCGTTTCTCTTTTCTCTCATTCATATCCATTTGTACAATCTATTAGTATTCTACCGATATTCCTTTTTGTTTATTTTGATTAACGTTATCCTTCTTTTTTTTTGTTTATTTTTGTTATTTGATTTAAAAAAAAAAAAAAAGAGGCTAGCTAAAAAATAATAGAGATATTTTTATTGGCAAACATGATGAAATTTTAAAAGCGAGGGAATAATTGAATACCGAGGGAGGTAAGAATGGAAGAATAATATAAGTAAAAAAAAAAATGAAAATGTGTGAAGTATTTGCAAAAGGAAAGGCGAAACGTACGTATTTTTCAGACAAATGGCCCGAGCACACGCAGACGACGCCGAGCTGACTTGGCCTCGCCTCTTCCTTGTCCGGTGTCCACTGCAATTCATTACCTTTCTATTCATCGACGTTACCTTTTACCGCGTCCGCTGCCCAACGCCGGGCAGTTCTCGTAAACCTGCCGGTGGACGGCCGTTTTTCCCCCGCCAGGACGCGTTAAAAAACATTTAAAGCGTTTAAAAAAATTATTTACAAAAAGAGAATGGCTTCAACTTTTCGAACTTCAAAGGAAGCGGTAGGTCACCCAGATATAAATCTGCGAGACGTCGTCGGGCGATTATATAGAAATTTTTAATAGTAAATTGATGCGGGACTCGCTCCTAAAGATTTAAGTTAAGGATTAAAAATTATAATAAAAATTATATATTCTATTAAATATTCTCGATATATGTTACATATCTGATAAAATGAGCCCAGATAGAGTCTTAGAGGCTACTCATCATAGCCTAAATTATGATAATTTCAAAAATTTTCCTTTGGCGTAACCTATATACAGGTCCCATCTGTGCATCAATTTTGATGAGACTAGGCTTAAATTCTGGATAATTTATGTCATTTTAAAGCTAAAAAGTTGCAGGATTTAGAATTATTTGCTCGAAGAGTTGAAAAAATTAAAAAACTACTTAAGTTTCTTCATTTTTATGAAATTTCTTAAATTTATGTAGTTTTTTAATGAGGCTCTTTTTAATTTTTTCAATTCTTTAATCAAATAATTATTCAGCTTACAACTCTTTAGCCCTAAATGACATAAATTACCAATAATTTAAATCCAGTCTCATCAAAATTTTTGAAACTATCATAATTTAGTCTACGATGAGTCTAAAGATTTCTATCTGGGCTTATTTTGTCAGAAATGTAACATATTTCTAGAATATTAATAGAAAATATAATTTTTATTATAATTTGTAATTTTCAGATTATTTTCAACAAAAATTTGTTAGATATAAACCCCCCTAAGCAACAAAGTATACAAAATAACTATAATTTTCAAGAAGTTTCTTTTCTTGTTTTGCTATTTCTCTCCTCACACTAAGAAAAATGTCTGGTAAAAATTAGTATACTGTATGGAAAAGTGGTCACAGACTCACATTATGAGAAAATCACCTTGACAAAAATACAGTAAATTTTGACAGACCGTATTGTAATTTTTACTGTGTAAAGCAAATGTTACTATACAGTATAAACATTTTTACTGCACATTTCTCTTAGTACACTATCACTTCTGAATTTGAGCGAGAACAATTAAATCAATAAATTTTATCCGATAAAAAAACGTTATATTATTATAGCGTTTAAAAAAAAAACAGTAAAAAAAATACTTCAACTCGTTGAATAAACGAAAGAAAAGGCGAAGAAAGTACAAGACCCAGATCCGCAAGACGCCGGCGGGCAATATTAGAAAATTTCTATAATCGCAAATTGATGGGACTCGCTCCCAAAGAGTTAAGCAACAAAGTATGAAAAAATTTAAATCGTAATACGGTATGCTGCCGTGCAGTAACTGTCAATATTCCATTAAACAGGCTCGAAATTAAATTTTGCACGGCGCGCTCCGGGAGAGAGCAGCGCCGGGCCGAGGCGCGTGCGGAGGGCACAAAAGCCGCCCTCCGCGGCGGAGTGAGCGTTTCATCTATTTTCAATGAACGCGCGCAATTCTCTTTAAACGAGACAGAACAAGTACTTTATCATGTAAAGCATGCGCCTCGTCGTCGTTCGATTTCGCTCAAGAGGCACGAGCCCGGAGGAGGCGGCACAAAAAAAAAAAAAATAAATAAAAATAAAAAAGAAGGTCGACTCGAGAAGGGAAACAGACTGGCGCGGAGGACCTTCTGTCGAGCGTTGATTTACGACTTGCCGCGCCGCGCTGCAATAGCAACAGCGTCTATCACCCCCTGCCACCCCCACACCCCCTCGTCCGCCTGTACATACTCGCGAGGCGGCGAACTTTCAAAGTCTACTTCGTGTCACATTAAAAGTTCGAATGCCGCACAATCCTTCGAGAAGGCGAGAGACACAGAGGAAACGGGCAGGGGGAAACGACAAGTACGCGAGATCCAGAGGCATCGAGAAAAGAGAGGATTTATGTGCAAACGACTTTTGCATTAAAAACAAAAAAAAAAAAGAAGGCAGCTCTCTTGTTTTCAGCGCTGCTCCTGGATGGGAATCTTTGATTTACTTTCATTTAAATTGCATACAACCAGTAGTTTGAAAAAAAAAGCTCCATCCCTTATTTTTCTTGAGTTCCTTTCTCTTTGTCGAGGGAAGAAAACAAACGCAGTTTGATGCACGACGCGCCAGAAAGTGTCACCGAGGAAAACTGGCAGTTAAACGGTACACGGACTGTAAAAAAGGCGAAAGAGAGAAAAATAAAAAAAAAACATAAAAAAAATGTGAAGGAAGGGAAAAGGGCGCCGGAGAAGAACACAGAGAGGCGGACGGAGGAAGGCAGTTTTACTTGTTGCGCGGAGCTGCGACAGTTTCACCGGGAGCCCCGAAGAAGTTTCTATGAGCAGATGTACCTACTACATCACGGTAATGCGGTGGGCGCGCGCGGCTCGGCGTCTCGCATGATTTTATTTCCTCTTCGTTTCATCATTCATGCGACTTTAACTTCCTTGACAAAGGGGGAAGCGACTTAAGTTTATCGCGAAGTTCTCCGGCCGCGCCGAAGGCGCGCTCCTCCGGCGTCTACATATTTTTTCAAATTGAACTTGTCAAATACTTCGCGAGGCGCAGGCGCAGCCTCGTTATAAATTTTATGATTCGCCCTGCCATTTTCTTGACTCCGCGCGTAAATAACTCCGAGGCGCGCGAGGGAGCGGAATATCGCTTTATGCTAATGTAACGCCCGAACTTATTGTACGCGACGATGATGGATAATTGGGTGCGTTCCCTATTTTATTGCTGATTATTTCCTTTTCGTTCTCTCGTTTTTTTTTTTTATAACGTTTCTTTTGTCCTTTTTACTTTTTTCTTACTGTTGAATTAGAACAGTTGATTTTAAATGAGAATTGTAGTGTGTGTATGGGAATTGTGGCCGGTCGTAAAAAATAGAAAAAGACATGTTTACTTTTTAATACACTGAGAGAAAAATTTGGTAATTTTAAATAAATATTTACTTCAATAGTACTTTTTAAATATTTCTTTGAATCAAGCAATTATTTTTTTGAAACTATTAAATTTATTTAGAAACACATAAATTCATTTAGTATGAAAGAAATATTTAGTTGATTCAAAGAAATATTTAACAAGTACTATTGAAGTAAATATTTACTTAAAAGTACTAAATTTTTTTTTCAGTGTATGCATACACGCAGTGATAGTTGATTCTGAAAGAAATTTTTGAAAAAATGTAAGATTGCTTGAAAATCTGTATGATGCTAAACAAGGATGGCAAACCTCTACATCCTTGTCTAGCACCTATAAATTTTCAGGCAACGTTATATTTTTTAAAAAATTCTTTCAGAATTCATTACCAGCGGGTATACTTATAAAAATGTAAATATATTTATGTACAGTGTAAAAATAAAAATAAATATATAAATTTTCAGCCTACTTCGATTAATTCCTGCGGATTTATCCTCTAAAAATAGTGTAATAATGAAGGCTTTAGCAAAACTGTTTCCTAAAAATCTGAACATTTTATATGTTTTATCGAACACTACTATTACTTTCCAAAGAATTTTTATTTTAAAGCAAAAATGCCTAAATTTTGAGTCTACTTTTTGTATATTATTAATATTTATTTATTTATTTATTTAATAATAATCCAGCTAACTGTATAGATAGTTCTTACACAATTAAGTTAAGTAATTAAGATTAAAACTAATGGCTAAAACTATAAACTAATGGTGATTTAAAAGTTTTTGTAAATAATCCAATAGGGCTAACAAATGAAATGTTATGTGGGAAATTGTTTTATATACGCTTTGTCCGGTGAAAATATAACGGTGAATTCTAATATTATTTTTAAGAGAAGATAAGGAGCTATAATCTAAAATTAAATAATGACATAATTTATTCCTTCTTTTTTGTTTTCTTTATGCACTTAAATTAGTTATTAATTCTATAAACGTTAAAAATTCAAGAATGTTATTTAGCAACCTCCTTATCTACTCTTATAATCATTCCGAAATCTTGTCAAAAACCATCAGTTCCAGAAATACACAGTCTATCTTCATTTCCAGACTCATTTTTAGAGTTATTTTTAAAGAAAATGATGTAAGAAGTTATTTTACTCGACAGTTCTCTGCTCCTCGCAGCACAATAAACTTAATGAAATGAGGATACACCCTATTTAGCAATAAGCGAATGCTACTGAAAATGTCGCAGCTTTGAAAAAAGTTGAAAGATAAGACACGAAATGCCAGTTGAAAAACGCTGCAGGCGGAAAGTTCTTGTACGCCGCTCGCGATAACGCGATCTATTCATCTGAGCGAGTCCTTTGAGAGTCACAGTAAGCGTCAGCCGACTTGTGAAAATTCTCGTAGAAAAATAATTAAGACGACAGGATCGAGCGGTAATTTTTCATCATCCTGGGTCAAGTCAAGTGGAAAAGTGTCCGCTCTAGTCGGCCGAGATACGTCGGGCTGCATCGAAAATCGCGACGCCAGCCAAGTGCGAAAAAAGCGGAGGCGAAACGAGAATGAAGAAGTTGCTGCAACAAAGTCCGACCGGGCCAATTAACTTAATGGAAGGGCGAACGTGAGGATGGAAGGCGATGAGAGATATATAAAGAGATTAAATCTGAGACGGGATGGCTCGAGGAGTAAGTACATTTTTTAACTTTTGTATTCGCGCGGGTGACACGATTTGCCGAGACTAATTCAATATCTTATACAAAACTATAAACCTCTGCCAATTCATTGACACGTGGCTTCCTCAAATATAATGTATTGTTTATCATTCATTACATTATCAAAAAAAAAATAATTATTTTTGGCAAAAAATGATGAATAAAACGTGTAAATATTTAAGAAAAAATTTAAAAATTCATTAATAGTGAATAAACAAAATAATTATTACATATCAGAAATATTAATCGATTGAATGAACTAAAGAATGAAAATAAAAGAATGTATAATGTACACTATCTATAGGAGCGTTTTTTTAGATATACAGTTCCTTAAACTTATTTTTTTTTTAAATTTCGTATTTCTCAATTTGACTGTAACTTAGTTCGTAAAATCTAGAAATTCCATTAAAAAAACAGGCGTAAGCAGAAAAAAGTCTGATAATTAAATAATCTTTATTATCATTCAAAATTTTTCACTTGTGCTCCAAAGTTTTACAAAAACCGTAAGTCGGATCTAAATAAAACACTCTTCTTGTGTCAGAAATTTCTATAGTAAAAATTACTATACAGCCTACGAAAGTAGTCACATTACAGATTGTCATTCAGAAAAAAATTATTAAATATTATTATTGCAATTTTGCATGCACGTACAATAAATTTCACTATAAAATAGTAATTTTTTCATAATGTCAGTCTATAACTACTTTCCCAGACCGTATAATACTTTTTACTCGAACATCTGAACATCTCTCTGAGTGTAAAACTATATAGAAAATAAATTCAGAGCTTAAAAAAAAAAAATAATTTAAAACGAGAGATAATAATCTCCGAAACGACCTTTGAAATATGCAATAATATTAATAGGTTACATTCGTTTTAAAAACACTATAACGTAGCATCCACCGTAAAAAAAAACGCACCCCCGCACGTGCAGGGCTCGTCCCCGTGTATCGGGTCACGCGCGATGTGTAACGTGGCCGAGCCAATTTTGGATATCGGCCCGGTCGATCGGATCCTACATCGCGCTCGATAATCCAAGCCGGATTGTTATCGGCGCGCTGTGAATAAAAACAAAATTCGGCCGCAGCCGCGAGTAATACGCCGGACCCTGATAACAGCCCAGAATTTTAATCCGCGCGATCCTAAAACGTCGATGCAATGCAAATGTCCGCGGGGACGTGCATTTTATGCGAGCGATCGCGCCGATCTTTGTGGCTGATAAGCTCCCAGAGAAGTTTTATTTCGCTCGATGTTTTTAGGTTCAATTTTGCCTGCGATCGAAATATTTTCCTCTTTCGCTCGCTCAGCTTTTTTTTGCCGAAATGCTTATTTAACTTGAATTTTATATTATTTAATTAATTAATTTATTTATTTCTTAAACAGACTAATAAGACATTATAATGTAAACTTATTTATTGCTGTGATGCTTTGAGATATTAATTAGTTATAATGTAATTATTTACTAAATTATTATTATGGGTAGTAATGCCCTTTACATAATAGTAGAAGAAATAAGTAAATAAGGGAAGAAAAGAAAAATTTAAAAGTAATATATCGAGATAGTAAACGATTTTATGGTGTTTTTAAATTCACCGATAGCTTCAAGTAGTAATAAATCATCTATTAATAGTAGATTCATTAATTTATATTAATATTTTTGCTTTCTTTTATTCGGCTTTAATTTTCAAGAATATACGTAAAATGAGATTGTGAATAATTTTACAATGAAAAATTATATATAGGATCTTTTCGAGCTCTAATCGAGGAACATAGTCATCGTCTGTTTACTCGGCAGTAACTTGCAAATCAAATTATTAACGTACTTAAAAAAATGCTAACTCAAATAACGATACAGCTATTTTTCGCCGTTTAACTATCATTTTTTACAGCTCCGACGATAAATAAATGAGGCACCGTAAGCTTCTTTTTTTTTTTACTTTAAAAACATAAAAATGGCCCTCCCGCGAAAATCTCATCAACTTTATGAAAGACCATAAAGCAGTAACATCTCATGCATATTTTAAAAAAGTTGCATATACACGTTTTATCCTTCTATTAAGTTTTCTTCTCTTCCGTCCGCCGACAACTTATTCCGCACCGCAATCCCGCTAATAAAATACAATTTTTGATTAAAAAAGAAGGGCACAAGGGTAGAAGCGAGAGAAAGGGTCCGGACGGCTGGGCAGTAAGAAAATTTAATTTCACTGTAATTCGCGGGGAAAAAAAAAGGGCAGGACTAGAGAGGTGGGGGTGGAAGGAGAGAGAGGAGAGGAGAAAACCAGAGAGAGAGGGTAGATTGCAGTCGTGTTTTGCGCTCAACACTTGAAATTGTTTTTCAGTGAAACGAAGCATTCCTGAAGTCGTATAAGCCAATCCCCCCAGTCCGCGAGCGTTACATTACGCTCCTGCCGAACGATCTATTAAACTTTTACGGCCTCCTCTCGAAAAGCTCTAGTCGGTTCTCGCCCACCCCCGCATTTCCAGCTTTTCAACTGCGAGTTCTACTCGTCACTGCGGCTACGTACGAGTGTATACGAATAACGACAAGTGCGGAGTGCACGCCGCGCCCGAGGAAAAAAAATTTTCAGTCGCGGTTGTCTTTTAAATTAATTGCAAGTCTACTTTCGTGTCTTTCTTTTTTTTTTCTTCAATTTTTATTTTCATTTAAACGCTCGACGTTAATTTTCTTTTTTCGTAGAAACCGGTGATTTTTTTTTCATTGCTTGGGTATAATGAGGAGTCTTTTTTTTTATTTATTCAAGTGTAATTATTTTTTATCACTATTTATAATTTATTATAAGTAGATCAGGCGTGAGCTTCGCGCGCTTAGATTCTTTTTAGTGGTTACTATCAAATAAGCAACAATATAAGTATAAATAATAAAAAACAACTACTGTTCGACTAATCGCCACTCGAAAAAAGCTTCAACAATGAAAAATCCAACAATTTCTTTTAAAGAGGGTTTTCTTTAGTCACCCTGGTGGAGAATTAAATAAATAAATAAGTTGATCAGAATATAATTAATATTTTTTGCTGGGTATTATTCGATGATAATGAGTAAAACAGTGTGGTATTATTAAGATGTGCAACGTTTCGACTCAGACTCACTGTTATGGTTACATTGCCTGTGACCTCGAAGGTAATTTTCAAGGTCATTTCAAAGTCAACTTCGTTTTCTTTAAATAGGAACTCCCATTTTTGACCCTGGGATTCGGAAAGAGCGGGAAATTCTACGTTGAGATGATGCATCATATCGTCATCTCTAACGAAGAAAAGCACATTTCAAAAAAGGACTATTTTAAATCTGCCATTTTTAAAGCACTAGAGTAATGTAAACACTTCCAGGGCCTACTAAACTTGTGGTATAATTCGTGTGGTACCCTGATTCTATCAAGTTTTGGAAGCGTTTATGTTACTCTAATGCTTCAAAAATGGCAGATTAAAATAGTCCTTTATTGTAATGTGCTTTTTTTCGTTAGAGGCGACGATTTGTGGGGTCGGTTAACTACCCAAGGTCATGTAAAAAAAAAAAATTTTTTAAACGAAGTTGACCTTGAACATGTCCCCCTCTGAGTCCAGTAACTGTTATCTGAAACATTTTTCACTAAACTTTACCTGGACAGAGATATACGAGTGGAGGGATTAAAATGGCCTACCCTGTATAACTTCGATCGAGCCGAGTACAGACAATCCAATTCCCGCAAACTAAACGACAATTCAATTGTGAAGTCACCAATGAACAGAACTCATACCAAGAAGCCGGTTAATTTTCTGCCACGGCGAATGTTGAAATTCATAACAATTAAGATTTCATCAAGGATATATTCTATTTTATTGCATTCGTTATAATAAACAAACATGCACGAGCCCGTGTATCAGCAATTCTGCCGTGACGCAACTGCAATTCCTCCGTGCATAATTTACATTCAGCCGGCATAAAATATTAGCCTGCAGAGAAGGGAATAATGTTGCGGGAAAAATGAATTCGCCGGTAAGCGGGTGAAATTCAACAACCCGCCTGGCCGCGCTCCTATATATGTATATTTTGGCAAAACGGCAGAGTCCCGTAATTAACGCGGCGAAATCATGGAGATTGAGCTGCTTAAAATATTTCGAAAGGCCAGTAGTCGACGTCGAATCGCGCGCAGAGCCGAGGCTGCGGTTCCTGCGGCCGCGACTACGCCGGGCAATAGCTGCGAGGGCGGCGAGGCTCGAGGAGAAGAGGAGTGATGAAAAGAAGGGGGGTCGGGAGCCGGGCTGAGTCGGGTCCGACTCCGGCGCTGCTCTCGTAATGAACTTGTGAATATTTAGTGGGGTAATTGCCCAGCGCGCCGCGGAGAGACGGAAGGGTGGGGGTGGGGGGGGGGGTATGCCCGCGGTAGTTTCATGCACGGGGGTGTCCGCGAAGCATGCGAGGCTGGAGATTGTTCCGACCCGGGGATCCCCGCAAAAGCGTCTAGCCTCGATGCTAATATCCATCTGCATATCCTACGGTGTTTGTTAATAAAGGCGACTTTTTCCATCCTCTTGCTTACTGTTTATTGCGTTTTCTTTGGCAGCCTGACGGATGTGGGACGACTGCTGCTCTGCTCTTTAAATTCTTATTAACATTTTTTTTCTTTATTTATTTCTCTTTTTTTATTACGCAATAGTTACAACACCAGGTACGCTGTTTAAACTTATTGATGATTATAAATATTTATATAATTCATCCTAAAAAATAAAACTTACTAAAGCGAATAACACGCCATGGCTAAGAGTATATTTCAGATAATATACTACTAGCAAATTTTACCTCGCTCGCTATAACGCTCACTCGGGAGAAATATTTTGAAAATATTATGCACCCCGGAAAAAAGGGCAACAAAATACATTTTTATGCACTTGACAAAAAAATGCATTTTTATGCACTTGACAAAAAATGCATTTTTATGCACTTGACAAAAAATGCATTTTTATGCACTTGACAAAAAATGCATTTTTATGCACTTGA
>JAWWEN010000038.1:25342182-25406271 GCA_035582955.1 Sycophila texana
ACTCAGGAGCTGATATGAATTCATCAGGAACTAATGAATTACTCAGAAACTGATGGACTACTCAGGAACTGATATGAACTAATCAGAAACTGATAAATTACGCAGGAACTGATGAATTACTCAGGAACTGATGAATTACGCAGGAACTGATGAATTGCGCAGGAACTGATGAACTACTCAGGAACTGATGTAAACTAATTATTGACAAATTAGCTATTAATGACTACTTGATTACTGACGAACTACTGATGAGCAACGGCAGGTAAACTACTTGTAAATATTTCCAAACATCATTCAGTAGTTACCAATTTACTGTACTATAAACAAATAGTTCATCAGTAGTTTTTATTAGTTCTAACAGTTGTTAGAGTATTTTTTGTCCAGTAGCTTTTCTGTGAGTGGGTAAAAAACATAATTAATTGTCTCCCAGGAATTGAATTATCAAAAGCTTCCATCTTTCCTATTAAATTACAAAGCGTGACTTTGATCTTTCTTTCAAAATTTTTAATCTTCCAGATACTAGCCAATTTTCTTATCAGAAATTAGAAAAAACGGCGTGATTAATAGTCGGCCAAACAAGCTCGTGACCTTGTCCCGGCGCCCATACGCGATTTATGCCCCACAATCCCTCTAACCCGCCGACGGCTCCTAACGAGCGGTTTTGAATGGCGAGAGAATAAACACTCGGCCGTCGAAATTTCCCAATCGCCGCGGTGGTTTCGCAAATATTCCTGCGCGCAGTCATTATAACACAATAACTTGAATGCGCGGAGCGACGCTCGTTTACACTCGAATTAAAAGCGTGCGCATTTCGTGAAAATCCCACTGCCAGACGGGGCGCATTTTATATATACGTATATAGCGCAATAACCTTACGCGCGGAGAAAAGTAGGCGCCGTTGCGAAAGGAGCATCTCTTTATAACCGCATTAATCCCTCCCCTTTGATGTGTCTTCCGCGGAGTTTAACTTTGTAGATTGAGCGGAAAGCCCCCGGCCGGGCTGGGAGTGCGAGCGAAGGTGCCGCGCGGCGCTTGAGCCCGAGTAAGGAGGAATAAGGAAAGAGGCGCCGGAGGATGTGAAAAAGAAAGAAAGGAGCTGCCGAGACGCTGATGAGTTTGCGGATCAAAAGGGGAATTTGCCGAAAGTGATTTCGGCGCGCTGAAAAAAAAAAAGAAGAAATCCACGCACTCTTTGAACAAATCGCTTAATCAAATCACGTTTCCAGTGATATTCCAGCGATTCGCACTTGAAATAAATAAATATTTACTTCGTACTGATGGTTTATTCAAATAATTGCTCGATTCATTTAACTGTTTCGCTGTTTCAAATAAACGCGCATTTTTTTATTAATCAGTATGGGCTACCTAAAATTATTCTTTTTTTTAGTGGATAATGGGATCAGTGAGCATGTGTTTATCTGCGCAGGAAATCTGGATGAAAATCGCGCCTACGAAAGTGCGCGAGAAGAAAAGAACAATTACATAAGCTTGTCATTATCTTTTATGATGCAATACGCACATTTCGAGAGGCGGATCAACGAACGACATTCAGCGCCGCTTTTAATTCGTGGCTGTGAAAGCGCGTGCCTTTATGTGTAAATTTTCACTGAAACGACATTATACTCCGGTAAGAAGCAAAATGTAAGGTACTGTTACAAACGTTTACAATTAAAGTAATAAGGCAAAGACATATTCTATACTCGCATTTTATAACGTCTTACCGCAGCCAGGCTGTTTCTACTGAACTTATTTCTTTTCACTTGCAGTTGTGGGGTATAATTACGTAATTATTTGCAATAAAAAAGTACTATTGATTCTTAAAGATAATGATCCCTGATACAAAATGACCATCTATGACTGACTCATTCAGTCTGATTTATTCTTGATCAGACATTAACACATATATATTATGTTGATCAAAAATTAACTAAGGATCATATTCAGGATTGTGGAGCTCAGACGTGCAGGACTCTTGTACAGTGGTTTTAGGTTCGAATCTCACTTGTATCCGATCGGAAATCTATCTTTTTAAGATCCTGGTATGGTAAGATAGTCAGGGCCCTGGTGTTCTAAAGTAAAACGTAAATATATAAAATTTCCCATTTACGCCTTACTAGCATCTTACTTACATATATGGCTACACCTAAGATTTTTCCGATCAGGTGGGCACTTTCTAAATTCGGTCTCAGGTTCGAGTCCCCGCTGTAGAACTTTTTCGATATGATCTTAGGTTCGTGTCTCACTTTTTCGTTTCGATCTTAAGTTCAAGTCCCATCTGTGGCATTTTTTCAACATGGTCCTAAGTTCGAATCCCGCCAGTGATATTATTCCTGCTAAAGCATAGAATACGCCCCATTATGAGTACATAAAATTTCCCATTTATGCCTTACTAAGACCTTACTTGCAAATATGGCTACCCCTAAAATTTTTTCCGATCGGGTGGACACTTACTTTCTAGATACGGTCTCAGGTTCGAGTCCCCTCTGTAGAACTTTTTCGATATGATCTTGGGTTCGTGTTCCACTTTTTCGTTGTGGTCTTAAGTTCGAGTCCTATCTGTGTTACTTTTTCAAAATGGTCCTAAGTTCGAATCCCGCCAGTGATATTTTTTCGATGTGAGCGTGAGATGGAATCACATGGTCTAAGTAGATCAATTAATATTATTCTAATGAATGATGTATGGTTCATTTTCTACCAGGTTTATATTGCTAAAGTAAAGTGGATTTAAAAGATGCTTCGTCAAGTAAATTCGTAAGAGAAAAGTTTATAACGAGAAATTGAGAATTGAGAAAAGAAAGGCCAGGATGGCGCTAAAAATACATCGCAGAAACAAACTGTAACTCTGATAAACGGCAGACGGATCGTAGTTTAAGTCCGGGTGTATTTTAGGGGGAGGGCTTTGAACCGTACGGGGGCGCGTCAGTGGCACAAAGGGAGCCGCAGGTGTCTCGCTGGCGCTCCATCCCGCGAGGAGCCTCCGGGCGGAGATGAGAAGTTTCCGAAAATTACTCCCCCGTAAAAATGTGTAACTCGATTTCGCGGCAAAATACTTGGAAGGCTCGGGGGCCGCTCCCGGCGTCGCCAAAGACGCCCCAAAGAGCCTCGCCGGCAGCGGCATCGCAAACTTTGACCTCGGCGTTGTCTATTAGCTGAATAATTTACCGGGAATTCCAGAACGACGCCGATAGAGCCGAGCCTCGGGGAGCCGAGAAATAATGGGAAATTGAGTGCTCCGGTGCCGCGCCGCTTCTCCTCGCCTTTTATACAACAAAAACGTTTTACTGCCAAAATTAATTAAGCCTCTCGAGGCACCAAATATCGAGCGCTTAAATCGAGACGTTTCTCGGGGAGAGCGCAATCACGGCTCCTTCGCGCCCCGTTTAATAACGCCTCCATAAAAGTCTCGGGAATCCCTATTACACGTTCCATAACATCAAGAAGCTATTCCACTGTCGGCGGGACATTTGTCGAAAATAGAGCGCCGACGGCGGCCTCGGCAGATGTGGCCCCCGCAATATACGTGCCCCCGGAGATATTGGCTGACCTAAGTACGGTGCAAATATTCCTTCTTCCGAGGCGAGCCGCGCCACGACACATATAAAGCCGAGCTTTTGATAAAGCGCCTCGCGAGGACGTGACGTTTATCGCACGTGCGCCACGTGCCGACGGCGCGATTTTCAAAAAACCCAGACCCCCACGTCCCCTGCCTTCGTTCGCACGTCTTTTTCACGTCCGGCCATTATTTCCCCTCCAGTCTGCGGTCTGGCGTACCTGAAATTTTCCAGATATCATAACCATTGACAACTCGTTTATTTTCTTCTTCCGTATTTTTTTTTCGTTCATCGATCACCAGCTCTAAATGTTTACATTTATTTATTTATTTATTACCAGAGTACAGATATACAAATATAAAATTACAGTTGCATATACAAATAACGTTACTTATAGTAACCCAGCAGAGGAAAGAATTCCCTGTTCGCTGGTCTGGCTCTATACAAAACTAAAGTACTTAAAAACTAGATACGTATAACTAAGAAAGTCAGTTAATTTCTTGACACTATCACGCATAAGCTTGATGTTGAGCAAAAGTGCATTCCTCGACTTGTATCCTAGTAACATCGTTACTAGGTCAAATCAGGTATGTAAATTTGCATAAAGATAATTATTATAAATCCCATTCACCAATACCTAATTAACATAGAACTGGCTTTTGTGTACATTTCTGTAGATGCGTTTCGGCTTCTTTTGATGATATTTTATGGGTATTATTTTTTGCTATATCATCAATTTTGGAAAACACTTCTTCTATACTTTCTTGACTGACTTTTGTATTATTGCTGTTGCTACTAGTAGTCTGTTAAATAGATCAAGGAAAATGCAGATTCATAGGAACGTAAAAATTATTTATTTCCCCGGATTATTAAGGCAAAAGAGGCATTAAAGAGTTTTACGTTCTCATTTGAGTGGCCGACATCATAATGAATACATTAAAATTGAGATAAACAAAGCCATTATTTGCGATTGGCGAAAATATTACGTAATAAAGTGATCAACGCTGAAAAGCTGTTTAACATCGAAAATGCATCGGCGGACCTCATCTCCTCTTTCATATTTTACAATTTATTATAAAAAAAAAAAAGGAAAAACAAGGGAAAAAAGAGTGAGGAAAGGCTCGAGAACGTCGAGCGGCATACATCAACGCTCGCGCTAACCATGATGGAACGACGAGGGCTCATGTCGGTGCTCGTGCTCTCGTATTAAATTACACAAGATTATTATTGCCGCTGAAAGCCGAGGGGGTAATACCGGCCGACCGAACAATGCAACTCTCGCGGCGCGCAATCGCAAATCGTCGAATTTGCGCGAACCCGTATAACTGCGCCCCGGAGAGATAAACGCCGACGGCCCGGCAGAATATCAAAGAGAGCCCGACGAGGGAGCGCCAGGACCGACCCACTGGACCCGACCGTCGTTAGATCCAGCATTACGGCTTAAATAATTTACTGTTCGTTTTAAACAATTTATCGCGCGTGTTAACTTTTCTCCGGGAATTTTCCAAACTGCGGGTGTATGACGAGCTCGATCGCGGCACTCTATATGCATACGAATTTCCGCGAATTTCGCCATTAGTTTGTTGAAACAATGTTTGTCTATGTAGCAGACAGGGATGATAAATCATTGTAAAATATTTACATATTAAATAATTTTCTTGTAATTTGACGTTAATTATTAATTAACTATACATCCTCGCTCGCCAATGCTCATTCAGAAATGTTCAAAGTATCGGTTTATAAATTAGTTAACATTCCGACACAGAATAATAACAATATACCTCATTAAATCTATAATATAATTTGTATAAGATAGAAAATGCAGTTTCTAAAGCATTCGGAAAAAATTTATTATTAGTTGGGATTGTATTTTTTCTGCAGTTCGAAAAATGCACTGTGCATTTGGAAGAAAGTACTTAGTGTATGCATTTTTGTATGCAATTGGGAATAAATTCATTGCGTGACCAATCCGTATAAGCGTATATCACTATTGGTTCAGCCACAGTGGTCTACCTGTAAAGAAGGAATTTTTTTGGATAATCTTCTTAGGATGACACCTGAAATGAAGCGCTTTAATACATTACAAGATCTAACCGAAAAAAAGCTCTCGCGACTCACTCGCAATGATTCAGCGTTAATTCGAAGACACAGAGCATACAGTAACACTTGACGCACGGCAGAAGGTGTAATTGATCGCGCAAGAGCCGGCGAGTAAAAAGGAGGGAACGGCAAACAAACAAGCCAGGAAGATTGAGAGGATCATCCTCGGAGAAATGTCGACGCTCGCCGAGCGGAACCAACTCTCCCAATTTAACACTCGCCACACACGTAGCTCCTCGGACCGCTGTGGCGGCTCTTTGCTCATCTGGTAAATGAGTACAAATCTCTGCCGGGCGCCTCCTCCCGCTGCTCTCCTCATTTCGTCTCCAAATGTGAAAGGATGAGAATCGTGAAGTGCCCCTCCCCTCTCCGCCCCCCGCGAGACGCTGCTGTTACGCGAAGAGGCGCCGACTCCTTCCGCAAACTCGAATCCATCTCGCGTTACTTCCCTAACAAAACGCATTATCTCGCCGCTCCCAGGTGACGAGGCGCGAGCGGCAATCGCGGAGGAGAGGAGAGACTGCGCCGCTCGTCCCTCTCTTTCGTCGCGCGAGCACGCTGCTGCTAAGAAATCGATGCTTGTTTTGCAATACTTTTAAATTATTGCCGCGGCGACGACGCCCGAGACGCCCAGATCCCCGGATACTCGAGGAGCAACTCGAGCTGTTATACCACCGAGATTAAGAGTTATTACTGCCTTCCGAGTGCATTCACGTGATTCTAGCCGTTGGCTTTTAATAAAGAGCTTGATTCTTCATTGGGTTTCTTTAATGACTCGCCATAGTCATTCATTAGGCAAAGAGAATAAAAACTAGCTGGAGTCTTGAAAACGAAAATCGTGCGAAAAGTAAGGAGTGAGTTTTGATGGATTACTCAGGAACTGATGAACAACACCAGAACTGATATGAACTGCTCAGGAACTAATATGACCTACTAAGGAACTAATATGAACTACTCAGGAGCTGATGTGAACTCCTCAAGATCTGATATTGATTACTCAGGAACTGATGAATTATTTAGGAACTCATGAATTACTCAGGAACTGATGAATTACGCAGGAACTTATATGATGAACTACTCGGAGACTAGCATTGACCTACTAAGAAACTAATACAAAACTATTCAGGAGCTGACATGAACTACTCAGGAACTAATATGACCTACTAAGGAACCAATATGAACTATTCAGGAGCTGATATAAACTCCTTAAGATTTGATATTAATTACTCAGGAACTGATTAATTACTCAGGAACTGATTAATTACTCAGGAACTGATGAATTACTCAGGAACTGATGAATTACTCAGGAACTGATGAACTACTCAGGAACTAATGAATTACTCAGGAACTGATGAATTACTCAGGAAGACAGGAACTGATGAATTACTCAGGAACAATTTTTGACCTATTAAGTAACTAATATGAACTACTCAAGAGATGATATGAACTCTTCAGGATCTGATATGAATTCCTCAGGAACTGATGGACTATTCAAGAGATGATATGAACTCTTCAGGATCTGATATGAATTACTCAGGAACTGATAGACTATTCAAGAGATGATATGAACTCTTCAGGATCTGATATGAATTACTCAGGAACTGATGAACTACTCAAGAGATGATATGAACTCTTCAGAATCTGATATGAATTACTCAGGAACTGATGAACTACTCAGGATCTTTAAATTGACTACTTAATGACAACTGGTCTATCATGAACTACTGACAAATTAAGACACATTGATTCCTGGATACTCGAGGAACAACTTGAGCGGCTACAACCGAGATTAAGAATTATGACTGCCTCCCGAGTACATTCACGTGATTCTACCCGTTGGCTTTTAATAAACAGCTTGATTTTTCATTGGCTTACTTTAATGACTCGCTTTAGTCATCTTTGCACAAAAAAGAGTCCCAAATTAAACTTCGGTTACCGCCCGACGTCGACTTCTTTAAAAAAAAAAGTCACTACATTTGAATGCATTTAAATGCGTAAGCGAGCTCACGAAGCTCCAGTAAAATAATTAAAAAGTTTAAAAAATTAAGGTCATGATCGCGAGTCAACGGGCGGGCGTTAAACAAACTTTCCGGCGCCCCGCTTCACGTGTCTCTTAAAAGATCGAGAGAAAAGGGACGAGGCCTCGATTGCAATTAAAGCGCGCCGGGGGTAAAGCGCGGATAAATAAAAGGGAAAAAAACGGGGTTATTGCGCTCTAATTCAGTGCGCACTTGGCGCTCGGCGGCATTCATTAAACATGAAAGAGGCCCGCTAAGAAAACTGATAAGGGCGCGCACACGAGTCTCTCCCAGGCCAGATGCGAGGCTCGCTCTTTGGGGCACAGGCCGCGGAAAAAGCGTAATAAATAATATCTCACCTCATTCGGCGGTTGCCAAGGCGAGGGACGCACTTGCGAAGAAAGAGAAAGTAGAGGCGGGGCGTCATAATGGGAGGAGGAAAGCGAGCCGCGGGTGGAAGAGGCGAGGTCGAGTAATTAAATGGAATTATTTAGTGTTATGAAAGGACGCGGCGCGCGCTCGCGCGGGCTCTTTCTCTCATCCCCGATCGTCGCCGACGCTCCCACCCCCACTCGAGCAGTCGCGCTGACGGAGGATGGAAAAAGGAGGGAGCGAGAGAGATGAGCGTAATTCAAACGTTAATTCGCAAGTTAGTAACTCTTCGCCGGGCTTTGCGCGCTGTAATTACGGTGGCTTAATCGTTTTTTAAATTTGTAATTTCAAATGAAGTTTGGCACTACCGGGAGCTGCAGGGCTATCGGTAATTAGCGAGTTAGCTTGTTGTTTAATCAAGACAATGAGTGCCAGGTCTAGTCTTTTTTTTCCACCTGCTCGAGTTCGAGCAGCCTCCAAATGACTTTTATGCTGATTCTATAAGCACACGTCGAGTGATTTCCTCTACATATTTTAATTTACGTATTTTTAATTACCTTTTTGTAATTATTATTCTTTTTTTTATATTTCTACTTGTAGATTAGGGCGAAGCAAGTAGATGCATCCAAATACCGTCAGACAATTATCCATTGGCGGTTTTACAATCGTTCAATTTTTCTTCTCTAAATTAAAAAGACTACTTCAACTTTTTCAGTTCTTTTTACTTTTTGAGATATTACTCAAAACTTTTCTATTCTTACAATAATTCAGACTAAAATTACGTAAAATATACCGACAGTTCCATCCCATTAAAATCCATTAAGAATCTGAACCTATCGGTTGTAGCAAAGTCAAAATTTTTGAAAAGATGATGTCATGAGTCTAAACTTTCATTATAGGACTCTTTTTTTATCAAAAATTGAATTCACTTATAGAATATAAATTTGTGGATACTTCTATCAATTAAAATTTCTTGGTAAGGGGGTCTGAAAGCCAATTAAAAATTCAAATTTCGCGCCACAAAATAGCAGATGAAAATACAACTAGTTTACTTATAACAATTAATGAAAACAAAATTATGAAAAACTAGGAGCTTAGTTGCCCTCCGTTATATAATTATCTATTATTTAACAAAGTTTCAAATAATTATAATAATATGTCGCCAAGAAAACCTTGAAAAATGCAATTTGTTTATATTTTTCAAGGTTTTATCGATGATATGTTGTTATAATAACTTGAAATTTTGTAAAATGATAGATAATTACATAACGGAGGGCAACTAACTCCTAGTTTTTCATAATTTTATTTTTATTAATTGCTATAAGTAATTTAATTAATTCAGATGACTCGAACGCTCCATTACTAAAGTATTAGGACTTTAGAAGACTCGAATGATCTTAAGGAGCCAGGAAATATTTTTACACTCAACATCAGCCAACGTGTGTATGCTGTCTTGCGCCCCAAAAGGGCTATATACAGTCTTTGCCACAACGATGGGTTAACGATGAGAGCGGTAAAAGAAAAAATCCACGTGTTTCGGAAACATAAATAATTTAGTTGTATTTTCTTCTGCAATTTTGTGGCGCGAAATTTGAATTTTTAATTGGCTTTCAGACCCCGTTAAACCTATGACCACTTTCGAAAAGCAATGATAAAAAACCAACAAGTACAATTATAAATGAAATAGCACCCGACGAAATAATGAATCTGCACATGCGCAAAGAAAGTCTGAGCTAAAATGCAAACTCGTCGGAGCCTCGCATCCGAATGCGGCGCACGAGCGGCCGTTTCACGCGGCGATCACGCCCGGGTATCAGCAGAGAGGCGTCCCCGCCGGAGAGGCAAAGACGCTCGACCAAGTCGCTCCCAAGGAAATTAGGGATCCTCGCTCCTCGCCGCCCGCTAAACTCCAGCTTAACCCAAAAGCTGCCCTGAGCGCACGAGCTGCCTCTCGCTATTTACATTAATTCACGATAATCGGACAACAGCTTCGCCGAGCGACCCTATGCCTTTCAATGCCGCTCGCCTGCGTCGTCCCCCTGCACCGAGATACGTGCGACTGCAGCTGCTGAATTTGCAAGTCGATTGTCAACTATAGAGTATAGGAAAAATATATTTTTTTTTTAATCATAATTCTTCTTCTTTAATTAACTCCTTAAGGGAGGTTTATACGTGACTTCCTTGTCAAATTTATACCTGTTTAAAAACTTTCGTGATATATACGTTAAATGCATAATAGAAGCGTTTTTAAATTAAAAATATTAATTGAGATTATATTTTCTATGATAGATGATGATTACGAAAACAAAATACATACATTTTGTAACTTCAGCACGTCTAGAGTAGTTCTTCTTTCTATGTCACCGTCTTGGACATAGACATTTAAGTAAACATTATACATACGTATATTATAATTATAAATTATTTATATAAATATATTATTTTAATTACAATTATAATAATTTATAAAAATTATGATATACGATCAAATGTATAAAATTACGCATATTTGAATTTCGCGCCAAATGTGTGATTTCGAGGCTGCAATAGTTTGAGTTTCATAATCTCCACATCCTCCTATTTATCACTCAGTATCATTTGAGGATGATTTTAAAGTATCGTTTAAAATAGTATAAGAACGTCAATTTTCTGTTTTTCATCCCCGTATCCAGTTTTTTTTTGCAGAGAAATCTTATGACTACCGGTGAAAAATCGTACATCTGTGAAAAAAGTACATAGTAAAAAGCTGATCTTCAAAAGCCATTTAATTTAATTCTCGCAATTTTGGTAGACAACCGCATCAAATTTTTCAAGAAGACGTATTTAAGATTGATAAAGAGCTTCTATTAGTTTCTATTTAATCATGCATATCTTCATCTCACGCAATGGACCTCCTTAATTAATGCTGATATTCTTCAATGTGTACGAAATGTAATACTTTTAATTAAGGATCTTCAGAGCAAAGAGTTAATATAACTTATAACAAATTAATGAAGTTCCCTGAAAAGGCATTGAAAAGTTCAGCGGGAGAAACGCTAATTGGCTTAGTAGGTAGGAAGATAGTTTAGACAGAGCCCTATACGTACGCGCGTAGCTCTGGCCCGGCTAAAAGAGAGCTTTCTCAGGAAGCGTCCGTTTCGGAGACCCGGACGAGCGAATAGTAATAAGGTGCCACACGAGTTTCTTCATTTGCATAGAAGATGACCCGTTTTGAAGACTCCCGGAACGCCGGGGCTTAATCGAGCCGCCTGCATTTCCTATCTCCCTTCTTTGTCGACGTTTCGCGTGCTTAATTCGTTTTTGCTTCCGGCTGAGGGAAAATCGAGTTTTCCTTGGCCCTCGCCGGCGCAGCTACGCCGTAATTGTTCGAATGTGCGCTCGCCCGCTTCTTCGACGATTTTACTAATGCACCAGGCGCGGGAATTAACTGTAGCCCGCGTTAGCGCTTCTGCCCCGAGTGCGTTATCCTTTTGTTCTTGGCCGGATGGGAGCGAGGTGGGTGATCATACGCGAACACCTTCAAACGTTACTGAATTTTAATTGCTAGAGAGAGGCTCCAATTCATTTTCTCACTCCTATTAATTTTACTCTTCGCTTCATCTTGAGTGCAATAAAACAATTCCTCGCAATAGCTGTAAACGTCGCGTTAATCCGAGCGGTAATTGTTTGTCGTCTTAAATATTGCAGATATGCAAAATAGTGTTAAGGTAAAGAACACTAAAAGAAGCTGTCACGAACTTCTTCTTTTTTATTGTTCTGTTACAACTGAATCACGAAGTTTAGGAGCGGTCAGATCAGTTATATTAATGCGTGTCATAGATTCACAATTTCTATTGCTATATCATGAGTGTAGTACAATCAGAAGACGTAAGATCTTGCTGTATAATATTGTAATAAAAAGTATAAACAAATTCAAACGTCCATGTTGTAGAGACGAAAATTGAAAAAATTCTCTCCTAGAAAATTTAGCAGGTTCGTCTTCGATTGTTGATATAAACTCATTAGTATACTATAATAGAGTATCAGCAGCCCTCTCTAGAAGCCTTGCCGATACCTCAGCTTCCACCTAGTGGCTAAATCAGAAAAATGCCAAAATAACAGCGTATTTTCCCGTACTGTACTTATCAGGTTTTTTAAAGCGCAGTACTAACAAGGAGAGTGTCAACCCTTTGGGTCACCGATATGGATGTAACTTTGGATATTGTTTTATAGTACAGAATAGTGAAACAAACAACTTTTAGTTTGATCTCATAGACGTTTATTTAAAAAACACAATTAAAAATATTTGCGTTGCTCATATGGACAATGCTAAAATTATCTTACGCATAGATATATTAGCAATATTAATAGATCATGCAGTATCTGCGAAACAAAGGCCTATGAGATCAAACTGAAGGTGATTCGTTTCATTATTTAGATCTTGGAAACTATTTCCAAAGTTTCATCCAAATCCATGATCCGGAAGATTGACACTCTCCTAGTAAGCGAATAATACGTCTCCATTTTTCCACCACGTGGAAGTTAAAGCCTTGAAGCAACCTTATCGTCAACAAGGACACCTTAACATGATACATAAGCCGTCGGAGGATCAGGTCGGTAAGGAGTCCAGAGAAGGCTACTGATAGTCCGTTAATGAGATTACACCAACAGTCCAGGACGAACCTCCAAAATTTGCTATATATGTGAGTATTTCTATACTTTACGTGTCTACGAGATAATAGCATTATTATGACTACACTTATGTTTTGAATAGGAGCTGGTCGGATGATATAAATCAAAAGCACTCGCGGTCTGATAAACAAACTCTCTTTATTTTTCTCTTGAGACCCTACGCTAACGAATTCTCGTTGCGATCTGCCGGTTCGCCCGGCGTATCCCTCCTCCTGCGCGGGACTCGCCTTGCGCCCTAGCGCCCTAAGCGCCCTCATCGGGGACTTACTATACTTATAGAGCGGGAAATTTTAAATTACGCTTTCACATTTTTGACACTTATAGCTATTCGAGCCTTTTTACTCTTACAATTAACCACATGAACGTTCGAGTCATATAGTCGATCTTTTTACTCGATTAAATACTCAAAAATTATTGTTATCTGTTAAAAAACAAAAAATATGTTTCTTAAAAAGGAAAAACCAGCAACTTGACCTCAACGATTATTCAACGAGGACTTGCTCCCTCGCACACCTCGCCGTCCTCCAGTCAACCCACATCCACATTTCCCATCCTTCTTCCCCGCTGCAGGGGTGTGCGAATTTTTTTTTTATTTTGCTGCAGGAGCGAAGACAGCGTCGAGAGGAGCTCGGGAGTGGGGTGAGCAGAGTGTTTTCAGCCGAGGCCGAAGGCGCGGGGGACAATGAGCAAATAACTAGATTCTCTCGCGCAACGGAACAATAATGGCACCCGGGGAAATTTTTCACGGCCCCGTGGGCAAAATAATTTGGCAACAGATGCGCCGCGTCGCGCGCGTTTCCCGAGCCAGCCGACCAAGAGAGTAAACCGGCGGCTGCCGCGCGCGCGCGCGACACGAGGGAAGAGGCAGACGCCGCCGCCGCAGCAGCAGCCACCGCCATCCCAGTGACGAGGGAGTGTAGTCGGACTCTCCGGCGTCCTCGCTCCCGCGATAATCAAGATATTTCTTTTTTTTTTTTTTTAATGTCCCCACTCCTCCCGCGAGCCTCGCTGTCCCTCCGCGCAGCCTCGTTCCGACTAATAAAATTATTATTTACGAGCTACGTGGGATGGGGGCCGAGTTTTAAGGCTCGATCCGAACGACGCGTTTTACTGCGAAACTGTAACGAGAGTACTTTGACGATTTTCCTCAATTTTCATGATGTTCCCACGCTGTAATAGACCATATTCGTGCCGCGGTAAAAAATATACCAATTAAAAAACATCGCTAGTTCAACTATAAACAGCGATTTCATATTAGAAATCAATCGCCGGCGAAATAATAACGAATAATAGTCGAGCGTCCCGCGTACACCCTGGAAAATTCATTAGAGATCGGGTTGCGCAATTCGATTCGAGTTACCTACGGGGAGCAGGCATCAAAGAGCCCGAGGGGACCATAGCCGGGCTAAACGCTCCTTCCGACCGACGAAATGACGCTTCTCCCACGAAAAAAAAGGGGGCACCCGCGCGCCAGAGAGAAATCCAATTGGAATTAGAAGAAAACGCGGGCTCATTTTAGCGAATTTACGCTACGAAGGGCGGGGAAAAGAAAGGAGCGGAGGAGAGAGCCGGGGGGCGGCAGGGAGGAAGGAGGAGGGTATGGGGGGAGGGCAAAGATAAGGGGCGCTACGTGAGCGACTCATTAAGGGATGCAAATTAAGCTGCGACGCGGGCGCGCCTGCCTCGGAAACTTCGGCATCCTAGAGAACGAGCCGCGCCCGAGCGCGCGGAAGCCTCGCGGCGGCGCGACGGGGCATCCCCCCCTGACGCCGGAAACCCCGTTCGAGTGCTTCACATAATCGGCGGCCCCGGCCGCGCGGCCCGGGCTTTTCTCCTAAGTGAATCCGAGGTGCCAACGTCTGCGCCGGGGAAATTTCGCGGATTAACTTTGCGCCGAGCGCGAGTCCGGAGAGTATCGGCGCGTGAAAAGAGTTACGGCCGGGCTTTGAGGTGCGATCGAAGCCCGCGGTGTCGAGCTACGGGAAACTTTTACCCTTGCACTCACTTCCTCTCTCTCTCTTTCTCTTTCGAAGCTTCTGTGGAAAAGAGAAATGGGATTGATATTCGCGTCGTTTATTAAGGTATTTTTAAACTGTTTTATTACGAAGTACTGGCTCAAACATTTCAAACATATTTTACACTTTTTATTTTATACGAGCATCTGGAATATTAATTTTGTAATCCTCTCTTAAAAAAAGGATGGCAGGATGTTGTGAAGCATTTTAAAACGCGATTTGATTGGAGCATGGACATATCCGGTTAAATGGCGCTGAATTTAAAAATCTAACCTCAAAAATTTTAAATGCGATTTAAAAAAGTGGACGCGCGGAGCGCGTTGGATTTTGCTAGTATATTTAAATGCTTCATTTCGGTTGTCATCTGTTCCAACTGGACCAAAAGTCCATCAAAAGTGCAAGTGCATTGAAATGTATTAAAGTACATCAAGTGCATTTTTTCTCAAATGCATAAGCTCTGATACTTGTAATATATTAAAGTGTTTCTTTTTAGTTGTCATCGGTTACAACCGGAACAAAAGTCCATAAAAAGTACAAATGCATTGAAATGCATTAAAGTGCATTCAGGTGCATTTTTTCTCAAATGCATAAAAAGTGCAACTCCTCCAAAATGCGTAAACTTTAATTCATGTCATATATTAGAGTATATGATTTTAGTCATAATTTGTTACAATCGGACCAAAAGTCCGTGAAAAGTACAAGTGCATTGAAATGCAGTAAAGTGCATCCCAAGGCATTTTTGCGCAAACGCATAAAAATGCCTTTTCAATGTTCGTCTGTTGCAACTGTACAAAGAATCCTCTCTTAAAAAAGAGATGACCGGATGAGGATTGAGTTTGAGGATCAATATGGCGATATCCAGTACGGCGCCCAAAATTCAAAATTTCTAACCTCAAAAATGAGTCATAAATAATAAATATTAGAAATAAAATGAAAACAAAATAATAAAATGAATAAATAAATAATAAAATGAATAAACAGCAGAAACAGAAAAGGGAGCGCGCTGGATTTTGCTATAGTTAATAAAGAGAATAATTGCGCTTTTTCTCAAATGCATAAAAAATGCATAAAATTGCATTTTTGAAATACGTTGCTTTCTGTCGGTATTATTAAAATGTATCTAGGTGTAGTGACAAAAAAAAAACTGAAAGAAAAGCTTTTCCGTAACGTGGTAAATGAAAAATTAATCAAGCACGCAAGGCTACTTTGGAAGATTAAACGGTCACAATGAATCATCGAAAAAAGCTGTGATTTAAATTAATAAAGGTTTCAGCGTCCTAAGGTTTTTGCTCGATCTTTTCTTATCCCCCGACTTCCTACTTTCCTCTCGTGAAAGGAAGGCAAGCACGACGACTACTTACTCGCCGAGCATATTTCTATACGCCCGGGGCAGGAGGCGGGAAGGGGCTACTTTTTGCGAGGGATATCGCGAGCTAAAAGCCCTTATAAATCAGGAGACGATCGTAGGATGACGGTCGTTTGTAAGGGAAGCTTTGAAACTCCCGCCCCCGCTCGGGTCCGCGAGTGTGACCGGACGCGAAGCTGGAGTCGGCCACGAAGGCGCCGGCTCGAAAACTTCCTTTAATTAATTGGCCCCGGCTTCTGTATTTCCTTTTTTTTCTTCTTTTGGTCCTCCCTTCCCTTTTTTACACTCCGCCGTTTAGGAAAAACAACGCGTCGAAGGTACATCCTCTTTTGAGCGGAGCGCTCGCTGCAAAAACTTGTTTATCTCGGCGCGGCTAATTAAAATTTTAATTAGAACGCCCGGGCGGCCGCATCGGGCAAATTAAATAAGGGCCGGTGGGGGGTGAGGCTCGCGGATCTAGGCGCATATTTTTCGGACCCGGGCGCGCTCTCCTCGAAAGAAAAAGGCAAGAGGCCGCGCGAGCGCAGGACGGCTCCGGGAAATTAGAGAGTCGCCGGGTCGAGGACAATGGGGGCGGCCAGCGCGCAAATCCCGCGTCGCATAAATATTTGATTACTTTAATTCCGCGGGCTTTTTGCCGCCCCCGTCCGCCGCCCTCCCCCCCTCCGCGCTTCCTCTCCGGCACCGCCGCGAGCGTTAATTAACCCGGGCGCGGGCCCGCAGCGTCAAATAAATTTCGGTTAGAACGTGAGAAGCAACAAATCTGAGTCAGGTGGTGTCAACTGCGCCGGCGAATATGAGCCTTCTTCCTGGAGCGCGAAACCCGAGCGAGAGGGAGGCAAGATGGCGCGTAAAAGAGCGAGGGAGCGAGACGGAAGGAGGAAGGCAGGGGGCGAGGCGCCTGCTACGCTGTCGGCAATAAAAGAGAGAGGCCGCGCCAAGGGGATGATGCGACGCCCCGGCTAAATTGGAAGACTCGCCTTTCTTTGTTGTGTTTAAAGCCGAGAGTTGCGCCGCCGAGCGGAACGCGATTTTTCATACGCCCGGGTACTGGCGTGAGAATTTTATGCTTTTATTGATCTTCTACCTGCGCGAGGATCTAATTTTCCTTTTTTTCTTTTCTTTTTCTATTTCTTTTTCCTTTTTTCCTTTTTTCTTTTCTTTTTCTATTTCTTTTTCCTTTTTTCCTTTTTTCTTTTCTTTTTCTATTTCTTTTTCCTTTTTTTATTATATATGCGTTTTTGATAAATTTAATTTGTAGTTTGAGTTGAATTGGCGCGAATTGACGCGCGAAGTGCCCTGAGAAAGTTCTGCCGAAATTATACACAAAAATTTTCTGAGCAGTGTTTGTATAGGTTTATACAGATTTTTTTCTCAAATAAAAGTGCAGAAAATCTGCACAAAAATTGTCAGTAGATTTTCTGCAAATTTTTTTAGAAAATCTCAAGAAAATGTTTGCGTAGATTATCTGTAGAATTTGTGTAAAAATCTGTATAAATTCTGCGTAGATTCTTTATAAAATTGTGCATAATTTTTTCATAAAGCTTATCAATTAAGAAGAGTTTTATATCCATTTAAACGTGATGATTCGAAATGTCGTTTTAAATGAATTTCAATAGAGAAACAATAGCTCCTCCCTAATAAACTTTTGACTGTGTGCCACTTAAAAATGAGGATTTTTTGTATTCAAAAATCTGGTTTAAAAGTAGATGTAAAATATTAAATTTACGTACACACGACTATTATGCTGACGAAAATCTTTAAAATTCATAGCTGTGACTCTCTCTTAATGACCCAATTAAATTGTTTCTAATTACACGTAAATAGTTTTTAAAAATTCTTGGAAAATTACATTCTAGGCGAGGCTAAAAAGAAACGCAAAAAAAAGAGGTAGAGGGTAAAACGGTTGTTATGATGAAAGAGGAGTGACGATGAAGGGAGCGCATAAGGGTGCGCGCAGCTATCCGACTGTCGCATCTCATGCGCGTCCTAATTAGAGAAATTTAAATTCATGACCATTATACAAATTCTGCCGCCCCTGCTTTTGCTTTTTCGTCGCTTCGTTTCTTTTAATTCTTTGAATTTATTTCCACGCTCGCTGCTTCGCGTTGTTTCGCAAACATTTTTCTTTTAAATATTTTAAAGAATTTTTTTACAACTCGTTTAAGAACAATGACGAAAGTAACAATATCCTGGCGATTAGTTAATTCAAAATTGCTGGTACGAAGGTGAAAATTAATTTAGCAAAACAATAAATCGAAATCATCATTGTAACGTAAATCGGAATAATCATTGTGATGTAAATGCAATTATTGTAACATGAATCGGAATAATCATTTATTGTAACGTAAATTGGAATATTCATCGGATTATCATTGAGAATCGTTCTTACCCTAGTAAAACATCTTTTCTGATCGACTTATTCATTTTGACATATTATTATGATCAGGCATTTCTTCGTAGAATAAGATCCTATTAATGACATGATCATAAAGTATCGCCTCTACGTAGGGTTTCTGATCAGAATTCCGAACGGAAGTTGATCAATCACCAGAAAATAAAGTCCCATTCTAATCAATAAATTCAGATTAATTTTCTATACCAACCCTGGTAAAAACCGTCCTAATAAACATGGGCAACACTTCTTGTAACTTGTTACTACATACTTATAATTATTGCCTTGTTTGTGACTAATAATGAAACGCTTTTTCTCCCATTAACAAGCTTGTTACTAGAATTGGTCGAATCCAGCCTGAAACCATCTAAATTGTAACAAAAAGAATATCTTGTTTTAACCGCTTAAAAATGGAGACAAAATAACTTAAAAATCTTTACAAAATTTTCAACAATGTTTTTTACAGTTTTCGTCGTATAAGACGTAATATTAAGATTCAAAGGTTATTGATAATCATTTATAATGTTCAAAGTTAATGAAACAATGTCTTCCTAGTCGAAGTGCCAATGTGAGAATTATTGAATTGGACCCAAGAAGAATTTTATTTTTCTGTTTCTATGAACACTCGATTAAAACTACGTAATTTTTAGCTATATTAAAATAGAATTCAAGTCAATTCCATTAACTAGCTTGAAACCATGAGAAAAAGCGTTTCATTACAAGGCTAAAAAATGGATTCATTTCAAGCCATTTTCTGCCCATTTTTTTCAAACAAGCTTGTTACTATGACTTGAAGGGCCTAAAATGATCTCGCAGAGCCAGGTAATCCTTTACTGCTTTATTTATTTAAAAAAAGCTTCTTACTAGTCATAAAATGTGATCGCGTTTTTTTACCAGGGAATGATAATTCGCAAAAAAAAATTTCTCTCAAAAAAAAAAGTAGACACGCAAAGGTGTACAAGCGAGACCGAAAGAAAAGGCAGGAGAGAGGTTGCAGATACATCAGCAGGAAATCACCGCTAGAGCCAGCGAATACACACTCGAGTCAAGAGCGAGGAACGGCAGGCGACAGGCGAGACGCGGAGCGACGGGAGAGTGGCCCATGTATAAATTAGGAAGCCAATGCGTGAAATTAGTCTCGACATGAAATTCAGCCCCGGAGGAGTACGGCCGCGCCACTACTTCCCGGGAGAGAGATAGCTCGGGCTAAGTGGTCACTAATGCTGCTTAAGAACCCCGCTGGAACTCGAGGAACGCGCACGCACCCAACATCGACGGGGCGCATTCCTACCCTGATTAAGGCAGTCTCGCTTCCTTTACGGCTCTCGGCTCCTACCCCCGGAAACGGCGATTTCCTCAACCGCTTGCATTTGCAGATTCACCGCGACTTAGACGACGTCGGCGGGCGCCTCTTCACCCCCCCCCCCCCTACCACCCCCTCCCGTCGCCTCATCCTGATTGCGATTGCTCCCAGACTAATCCCGCGCGCGGCCTTCGCCACCCGAACGTCCGATTGTTCGGTTATACGTATGCAATTACCCGAGAATACGGTTCGTCGTTAAAAATTTCTTACGTTATCGTTTAGCAAATGCTCCGACGATTATCGATTTTCACGCGTGCGCAGTTGTTGTTTTTTTTTTATTATTTTTTTTTTCCTTGAGTATTCGAAATCGAACGAGCAACACTCGCATAATGGCTGAAATGAGAATTCAATTCGCCGGAGTTTTCTAACTCGTTAATTTTATATTGCTATAGTCACTTATGTTAGTGCGGTAGTTAATTGCGTTCGTGAAATAGTGTTTTCGAAATTCCTCGCGATCAATTAGTTTCTCCGCCTCGAATTTTACATTAGCGAAGATCGCAGTTTTTTTTATTTTTCTTTAAAAAAAAAAACAGAACATACCATCACGTAACTGTATTCAGATCAGTTTAAAAAAAAAAGAAGAAATATATAGAACAGCGAATCTATTAGTTACGTAGACATTTCAGGAAACGGCCAGCGCGAATCGCGGCAAGAAACGAAAAGATAAAATTGGTTCGCAGCGGCAGACAGCACATTAGCGTAGAAAGCCGTGGACTTAAGTCAACGTCTTAGCGGTGGAACAAAAAAAAAAAAAAAAAAGGGAAAGACGACGTCTGGCTGGAATCGAGAAAAAGACGAAGTGCGCCACGGCGACGCATACATTAGGCCGCGTAACGGCGCCTCGAAGCCTTAATTCTTCCTCTGTTATCTCTTTCCGCTAATTCACCGATGGTGGGGGTACGGGAGGAAGCAGAAGGGGACGCGAGGAGGGATTATAAAATTTCCCGCGGCGGCGGTCGCTCCGACATTTTTCGTCGCCTTTGTTTCCAGAGCTTAAAGGCTCAAAGTGATTACGCGACTTCTTTGTCTTTTTTGCGCGCGCGCGCGCGTGCGCAGAAAATTTCGCGTTTCCTACCAATTTCGAATTATTAAGTGCGCGAGCCTATTTTTTTTTTATCACTCGCACCGCTGGGCGTGGCTCGAGTTATTGTCGGAGAAATCTCGATACCCCGCTCGCGGAGCACATAATGCACCTGCGTAATTCAGCTTTAACCGTCCCAGTCGAAAAAAATTACTTTTTTCAGGCACTTACAGTCACACTCTCCTTTTTAACGGAGCCTCGGCAAAACACAGAGGCGTAAATAAGAGCGGCGGGTCGCGGAGATCGAGCGAGCAAAAGGGGACCGGATGCGCGATAAACTTGGCGCGCGCAGCGATAAAACAGAAAATAAAATCGCGCGGGTCGATTGCGCGAAATGCAAAACGCGCGTTCACCTCGTAAAATGAAAAATCCCTTTCAATAGCGGCCGAATTCGGCGGGTGCGAAAGTATTTTTCAAATATCTATCGCGCGCGCGCGCGCGGGGCCGAAATATCGGCCGGTGTGGCCTGCCGATCGGAGCCCACTTTTCCATTAGTTCGAAAACAAATGAGTAATTAGAGTAGCGACGAGACCTGCATCGAGCCGAAAGTTTAATTAAAGTTAAAATGTGAGCCGAATTCATAAAGATGCAGTAATTAAAAGTATTGATTATCGGCACGGAATTACTCGCGAGCGACGAGCGTCGCCGAATGAACTGGCGCTGCGGGGCCGGGGGTGGTGCGGGGGTGGGCAGAAGAAGGAGGGGGAAAATCGGCCGGAGTCGCGCGGCGCATTGTACATCTGTTCATTAGGTAATGAACTTATTAAATCAGAGTAGAGCTGCTAGGGGTAGTAACACCTGCTTCCAGTCGGTAGCTCCGCTTTCTAGCCAGTCACTGACTTTGCCTGCGGGTAATTGAACGTGTGACAATTTTATTCGTCATTACCGCTGATTGAACTTTTACGCTTTTGTTGTCATCCCTCGCTGATGTATTTTACTTGATTAATTTGCTGATATCGATTTCATCGCTGCGCTATAAAAAAAAGTAAACAAGAAACACGCCCGGTTTAAAATAGCATAACAAATCTACTTGTAGATTTTTTTTTATGGCACGCCTCTGACAACTTGTGTTGACACGAGAAAAATTACAAGATTAAGTTTTAACTATATATTTCTCGTAAACCACGCGAGTCATTGTTACAAAATCCATTATATTGGTTGTAACACTTCAGTATACACACTCGTAGTGATTATTAAAAGTGCAATATTCTAAATTTAATTCAGTGAACTCCAACTGAATTTCAAAGCAGTGACGTACTTTTAACTGAATAACAGTGAACTTTCACTGTTTTTTCAGTCTACTTTGAAATTCAGTGGCATTTCGCACTGGAATGAATTTAGAGGGTACACTGCGTGTTACTTAATTCGGTACCATTCATTCCGCTGTCTAATAGTTCACGGACCAATCGCGTTACTATATCAATGGGAAATAACCAATCAGAATGTACGCATTCCGACAAGCGGAACAGGCGGAACAAATGTTACTGAATTAAGTTTCGCGTATACAATACGTAAACCTATCCAAACACATAATTATTTCATACTTAATAATTTTTCTGATACATAGTTATTTATTTATTTATTTATTTATTTATTTATTTATTTAGCTGTTAATTTATTATGTGTCGTCCCATATACATTTTATTTATTTATAAGAGTGAATGTAATTTATTAGCGTGAATGGTGTGCGAAAGTGTTATTTTTATTTCTAGTTCCTTTTCTGTTTTTAGTCAAACTCGACGAGAATAGTCCATTGTATTTATTTGCATCTAGTCATTTTAAATCTTAGTACTGTGATATCACTTTTTGAAATTTTTGACTTACTATTTAGTATTATTTACATGAGAGACGACTGTGATAACACTTAACACGTATTTTCTTTTCACTATAATTTTAAAATGTCTGTGATTTACCAATCGATATATTTTATCAAGAATATAATTCATTCGAAACTGTTTTTTACATATTTATACAAGAAATTTGTACATTGATTTGTTATATGTATTTTATACAATTTCTAAATACTGTAATTTACAATAAAAGACTATTCTATTCTATTCTGTTTATTTAAAAAAAACAAGTATATTAAATGTGGTTTCAATTCGGGCTACATACTTTCCAAGTTAAAGAATGCAAAGCCAAAATCCACGCGGCACGATAATAATTCATTCCCTCATTAGCTCGCAGACTCTCCTCGCCGGCACAATGTAGATTTTTCTCTCAGAGCCTCCACTCGGCAGCGTTAATTTTCGAATGGCCCACATTAGAAATCCCGCTCCTCGGCTCACGTCGCGCGGAGGGTATAAACGAACGACCTCAACGCGGCGCGCGCCTTCGCTCTCGCTCCCTCGAAAGTCGAGGGGCGAGTGGCTCGAGTGTATAAAGGGTTCGCAAAGTGACTCGAATTGCCGCCCGTTATAGGAGGCTCGGCTCTTTACGAGCGAGAGTATCGCTAATATCGGCGTCTCTGCCCCACCCCCAGCCTCTCCGAAGAAATAGTTGCGAGAGAGGGGCTCCCCAGCCTAATGCCACAGACGACGACGTGACGCGCGCCTCTTTTGCCACTCGAGCCTGGAGACGGCGGGCACGACCCTCGCGACATTTTTAGTAGCTATGAAAAGCCAGCGCCCCGGCTTAATTATGAAAGAAGAGATCTTACTTTCTGGGCTCGGCGGAATCCCCGGGATTCTTCAGATTCAGCGGGGGCACGAGAAAACATTAATTTGATCTGATTTGCTGACGGATGGAAATATTATTGAACGAAATTATGTTCACGGCTTGAAGTAGATAAGTCATGCATAGCAGATCCTGTAGAGTTTTAAGGAGTACCTGTAAAATTTCCTACAGAATTTTAAGAAATTCCTGTATAATTTTAAAATGTTCCTGTAGAAATTTAAGGAGTTCTTGTAGAGTTTTTCAGAGTTTCTATAAAAGTTGCAGTAGAGTTTGAAGGAGACCCTCCGGAAGTTCCTGTAGAATTTTAAGGAGTTTTAAGAATTTCCCGTAGAATTTCCTGTAGAGTTTGAAGGAGTTCCTATGCAATTTTAATGATTTACTGTAGAAGTCCCTGTAGAGTTTTAAGGAGTTCGTAAGGGGTTTTAAGGATTTCATGCAGAAGTTCCTGTGGAGTTTGAAGGAGGTCCTGTTTAGTTTTAAGGATTTCATGTAGAAGTTCCTGTAGAGTTTGAAGGAGTTCCTATGGGATTTTAACGATTTTATGCAGAAGTCCCTGTAGAATTTTAAGGAGTTCCTGTAAAATTTCCTGTAGAATTTGAAGGAATCCCTGTAGAAGTTCCTATAAAAGTTTGAAGGAGGTCCTTTGGAGTTTCAATGATTTCGTATAAAAGTTCCTGTAGAATTTTAAGGAGTTCCTGTAGAGCTTTATAGAGAAACTCCCGCAGAGCTTTATAGAGTTCCTATAGAAGCTCCTGTAGAGCTTTACAAAGTTCCTAAAGAAGTTCCAGTAGATTTTTAAGGAGTCCCTGTAGACGTTCCTATGGAGTTCGAAGGAGTTCCTGTATTGTTTTAAATATTTAATGTAGAATTTAGTGTAGAAGTCCCTGTAAAGTTGTAAGATGTTCCTGTAAAAGTTCCTGTAGAATTTGAAGGAGTCCCGGTAGAAGTTCCTATAGAGTTTGAAGGAGGTCTTTTGGAGTTTCAATGATTTCATATAAAAGTTCCTGTAGAATTTTAAGGAGTTCCTGTAGAAGCTCCCATAGAGCTTTACAGAGTTCCTATAGAAGCTCCTGTAGAGTTTTATAGAGTTCCTGTAGAAGTTCCAGTAGAGTTTTAAGGAGTCCCCGTAGACGTTCCTATGGAGTTCGAAGGAGTTCCCGTATTGTTTTAAATATTTAATGTAGAATTTAGTGTAGAAGTCCCTGTAAAGTTGTAAGATGTTCCTGTAAAAGTTCCTGTAGAATTTGAAGGAGTCCCGGTAGAAGTTCCTGTAGAGTTTGAAGGAGGTCTTTTGGAGTTTCAATGATTTCATATAAAAGTTCCTATAGAATTTTAATGAGTTCCTGTAGAAGCTCCCATAGAGCTTTACAGAGTTCCTATAGAAAATCCTGTAGAGTTTTACAGAGTTCCTGTAGAAGTTCCAGTAGAGTTTTATGGAGTCCCCGTAGACGTTCCTATGGAGTTCGAAGGAGTTCCTGTATTGTTTTAAATATTTAATGTACAATTTAGTGTAGAAGTTTTTGTAAAGTTGCAAGATGTTCCTGTAAAAGTTCCTGTAGAATTTGAAGGAGTCCCGGTAGAAGTTTCTGTAGAGTTTGAAGGAGGTCTTTTGGAGTTTCAATGATTTCATATAAAAGTTCCTGTAGAAGCTCCCATAGAGCTTTACAGAGTTCCTACAGAAGCTCCTGTAGAGTTTTACAGAGTTCCTGTAGAAGTTCCAGTAGAGTTTTAAGGAGTCCCCGTAGACGTTCCTATGGAGTTCGAAGGAGTTCTCGTGTTGTTTTAAATATTTAATGTAGATGTGTTTTTAAATATTTAATGTAGAATTTAGTGTAGAAGTCCCTATAGAGTTGTAAGATGTTCCTGTAAAACCCTAAGGTCCCTAAAGAATCATCTGTTACTTGTATGCCAATAAATCAACAACTGATCGTCCGACAGACAGATAACACGTGACTTTTCCGTCAAAATCATCTGACGAAGCATCTATTTCCCAATTTTGACAGACAACGCCTGTTATTTTTTTCTCACCTCACGCAAAATTTCTCTTTTTGCTTTACATCAATTGCACCAGCCATATATAAAATGTCATAGAAGAAAGGTATTACGCCCGTAGTTTATCCTACCATTCTGCATGTAAAGTGAAATTTACATGACGCAAAAAAAGCACAATAGCGGCTTTATGAAAATCCAGCGATTTTCATCAGACGAGCCTAGACGTCCGATGGAAAAATAAGATCCCGACAGGAATCAGAACGGGGAAAAAGGAACGCGGGAACAGAGGAGGGGGGCTCCGGTTTCGGGAGGCAAACGAAGAAACGAGATTAGGGTAAATACCGGCAATGTCAGTCGCTTGTTCTTCCCTCGCGCCCTGCGCCTTTCTCTTTCTCTCCCTCCCTTTCACGGCTGGCACGAGTCGAGATTCGCGAGTCCCGTGGGAGCGCGACGTCGGCGACGCTTCAACTGCGGCATGCATATTTCACCGATTTGGCACGGGCCGCGTATATCCGCGCGACTTTGCCGCTTTATTCTCCAGTAGCGAGCTCGCCTCTCCTTCGGGCGGGATTTTTCGCCGTTCTGCGCTCGCGCGACCCCGCGAGGCTTTTGAAGCCGACGCGAGCGCAGATTTCCACGGGGGATTCGCGATTAACCTTACGGAGCTGTCGATCGCCACCCCCGAGACTCTTGTCGGCCGGGGGAGTGAAAAGGGACTTTTCTTTTTCGTCGATGCGGACGCCAAATCCTCGAACCTTCTGGGATTACGAAAGTTACAATTAGTCTGCTCGAAAACTGATGTAAATGTGGTTGTGAATGACGTGCTAAGTGATCGATTCGAATCGAATCATAAATATTAACTATTTTTTACTTTAATGTATTTTTTCTGTTAGAAGCCCTTTTATCCATTTAAATTAGCTGCTTTCACAATTTTAATTAAATTCGAAATGACTTCTAAAAAAATTTTTTTCCTATCGAATTATTTAGACGAACATAAATTATTTGATTTCTTCTAATCATATAATTATATCATTAGAAGAAATCAAATCTTACACAGAATTCATTAATGAATTCTTTGTAAAATACAATTTGCCAAGGATTTTGACTACATACCGATTGACACGTAAAAGCATATCATCGGCAATGTTGTAATAATCGTCGTCTTGATTAGATACATCACGAAATAAACTTTTCCGAACGTTTCTCCTCACGGACGATGTTTACTCATTATAATTTTGATGTGTCCATTTATTTTACTTTCAAGTTTAAGCTCCATGTTCAATAACAAATTAAAAGTTGTTGCCGAGAAATTGCCGGTCTTTGACACACATATAGAATTGGATAAGCCATCGCATTTCAAAGGCTAATAAGAAAGGAATTACCTATCCCCACGCGTATTTAAATTAATTTTCATTTCCCGCTAAATGGAAACCTCAATACTCAGCAGCGTCAGCTCATATAATGACTACTTCTCACAACCTCCAGCTCGCGCATAAAGTAAATACGATTATATTATTCATTAACCCGGCGCCACGCGGTTCTTTTCACAAGCTCGTCGAAAAATCGTCAGCTCGCTCGATGACGCCTAGAAACGGAAAGTCCCGAGGCTCGAGCCGTCGTCTATATCCAGACGCGCGAAACTTCCACCGGCGTCGCGGGCATGACGCGCCGCGCGTCATTATATCCCGTGGGAATTGTCCCGCTTTTTCGCCTCGGCTGTTCGCGCATTATATCCTCGCTCCCTCTCGCTCATTTTTTCTCTCCCCCGGCAATTATCGCCGCGCGCGCGTGCGAGCGCTTTTCGTTCCACTTTGGCGTATTATGCGGGTGCTCGGCTTACGAGGCGAGAATTTCACCTGCGAATCGACGCACGAGCCTACGCTGAGAAAATGTTTGAGGTTAAACTTACTGTTTGTAAAAATTTCTATTTTTTTAAATGATACGATTACAATGAAAATTTCTGCTATTTTCTTTTGGTGACATTATTCGACTTCTACTGCCTCCCGGAGGTGTAGGTAGTAACTGTCATTTTTTCGCTCCCAAGTGGCCAGGAAATCAATCAGTTATAAATATATCAGTAATGAATCGGTGAGACAATCAATCGGTTATAAATATATTAGTAATCAATCGATCGGACAATCAATCGGTTATAAATATCTGTATATCAGTACACTGAGAAAAAAGTTTACTAATCACAATTAACCATTACTTGCTTTAATTAATATTTACTTGTTTCAACCAAAATTTATTTGTTTCAATAAAATATTAATTGAAACAACTAACCATCGATTTCGATTTCTTACTTTTTTTTTCAGTGTAATAGAGTTATAGTACCTACTATCTCCGGTAGGTGGAAACTATAATTTTTCTGTACTCCCAAGCTGTTAGGCGATAGATTAGTTCGTAGATGTAATAAATTTTATTTTATATTTATATTTGCTATTGCGTATCTAAATTGTTCTAAGTCAGATAATAGACAAATATTTGCTTCGTAAAATAATGGTGAATCTGAATATCTATCAGAACTATCATACATCCCGTAAAATAAATGCAAAGAAATCAGTTTCGTTTTAAATAATATATTAAAATTAGCATAACCCATTTTTTTTATTAAAACTGTAGTATAACCCAACCCATGTAGAAAGAGACAAAGATTTGGTAAGTATTAGGAAGAAGGTAAGAAAAACTTTCTGATGAATGCAGTTAAGGTGCCACCCATCCCTTATACACGTACCTTATAGAAGACACCAGGGAAACGTTAAATTCTGATCCAAATCCTAGAACGACTATAAATTTTAAGGACAGTAAGAAAGATTATAAAATTTACCACGACAAAAAGTAGCAAATTTGATTCCAACAAAGATGCATCCTCTCAGTGCTATGAAAAATAATAATAATTTCTCCCTAAACTTTTTTTAAGTGTAACTCCAGGCTACCGCGGTATTAGTAACGAGAGAGAATCTCGTCACGTTTTCTCCCGCGCCGACCGCTATTAGTTATCAATCAGTGGGTCGATTTATTAGAGCTGCGCAGGGGGGAACTTTTACTTCGGATGAAAGTGCACCTGCACGCGAGCACCTCTCCGACACTATTCCGCCGCTACGGGGGGTTAACGATCGTAGGGAGAAGACTTGCTTTCTACAAGTTTTTCCGCGAAAATCGTCGGGGTTCTGCGTGACTGTTGGCGCGAGCCGCGGTGTTAGGCTTTATTTAGCATTTCGAGGATTGATATTGCCGTTTGACGAGGCATTGCAGTGCGCGTGCTCGCGAGAAAACTGGACCTAACGTGAAGCCAGTAATTTACGACGCCTGATACGTGGAATCTTGAAGATTGCATATCTCCGAGCCTGGTTCGTCGTTAATGAAGTGCCTTTTTAAATTTTATAAACAAGATAATTAAACGTCACGTCGCTGCCTGCCATAAAGCATACCCTATTATAATAAATATTTTAAAAAATGTTGTAATTTCTCCATCACCCTGAACCTATTTTAAATCCGTACAAGTATTTACAGTGTTTCTAAAAAATTATTGATCTTCAAGAGACTGCGCCTGTCTCGGTTCATCGTAAAAGACTCGGAACCCTAGGCCATAAAAATTTTCATTTCAATTCAAGCCCATCGGCATCTTAAGAGGCGCTGCGACGCCGAAGGGTGGAGAAGGGAAACACTTGGCTCCTTCGAGAGGTGAGAAAAAGATGAGGAAGACGCGCCGGGCGCTCGAGAAGGTTTAACGGCGTGAACGACCTTTCGCGCGGGCGCATCGCGGTAGACTTGACCCAGAGTAACCGGCCCGGAATGGAGGCCGTAATTTCCCCTCCGGCCGTTTTTGCAGACTCGCCAGACTCTCTCGCGCAAACTCCGTAGCTTCGGGGGACCGGTGAGCCTGCGCTCCTGCCGCTCCCGTATGCACAGCTGCTCTCGTCCGAGACACGGGGCTTTCCAACTACAAAGTCAATGCATTTTATAATATTGAAAAAGTTAGAGATTACTATGGTAAACTTTATCTCGCCGAATTATCTTTTTTAATTGGTATTATTTGTTACGGATACGATTTACCATAATATACGATTTACCATAATAATAATTTAATAAAGAATGAGAATTCGGTGCGAAAGTGCCAAGCAATTGTTATTTTGAGCAATATATATGTAATTGTTTAAAAAACGCGTATGTACATGGTTGGCAAGGAGTTTGTTGGTTCAGTTGTCGAAAACCGATCGATCAGTCCGTATAGTCGTTGTTTTTACGAGAATAAAATAAATTATTAAATCCAACAAAAATGTATTTCATTTAGTGGTTACTTTTTTTTTGCGTGTTTTTTCCTGATTAGTCGGGAACAGTATTGAAACACTTTATAGTAATGAGGAAACTTCTCAAATCTTTCCTGGTGGAAAATAAAGTATCTTTTAGCGTTTTCTGGCTAGTAGCTAGCTAATATATCGTTAAATAGTATATTACGTATTATTTTACTAGCCTAGGTGTAAACTATTCTACTCGTCGGCGCTGGAAAGCGACGATTGTTTTTATTTTGCTTTCGATTATATTTATGTCTTTTAGCGTTTTCTGTCTAGTAGCTAGCTAACATATCGTTAAATAGTATATCCTATACTATTTTACTATAGCCTAGATATGTAAAATACTGTTCTACTCGTCGGCACCGGGAAACGGCGATTATTTTTATTTTGCTGCAGTTTTGGTAAACAGGAGTAATTGAAAAGTTCCAGCTAATAAGGAACTGCACATTTTGAATATTTTAAATATTTAACCAGGCTATACGATGGGAAATCGCCCATATGTACTTGAGTATGCCAGCGGGCACATCGCCCTCTTGAGATCGTTATAAATGTCGGAGCGCCTCTCACTCTTCGCGTAGTTGGCTGCGGGCTCAATATGGAAATAAAGTGAGATGCTTCCGAGTTTCAGAAAGAAATATGTATATACGTATATACGATGCGGAGCCCTGCCTTGATTCCTTTCCCTTACATCGCCTATTTGACTTTCTGTGCTTTCATTTTTCGGATATTTCACGGGAGTGAGAAAATTTCTTAAGTGAAATTGCCCCCAATCGTGAGCTATTGTAGTACAATCGAGCATTCCTTAAAGTTTGAAAAAAAAACATACATACCAATAATTTTTAATCGATTCAAGTTTTTTTTTTTTATTCACACGTTAGAAGAATTTAGAAAAAAAAGTGAAGCTAAAGGTGAAAGAATGAACGAGTCGCACTTTTTATGCTGGTACAATAATTTTTATTGCAGAGTGCACTGTAATTATTTTTAAGGCCGTTTAAAGTTACCAATAACAATTTGAACGCAATTAACCAACAATTATGACGGAATATTGCATCACAACCTAAATTTTTTTTACAAAAAAAATACTGAAAAAAAAATTATCTCGGGCGCAGTGCGGTGCGAAAGTGGCGTTTAAAGATCAGCGAATGCATTCAACATAATTCCACAGGTTCAATTATAAAAATTGGCTGCGATTACGAGGACAATTTTTGTCATCTTCATTACACTTTACGAGCGGAGATAACAGCGGCTCTAAAAATTAAGATTTGTCGACCACAATAGAAGGTCGTAATGAAATCGGATGCGAGGCATAATCGTTAAATAATATTGCATCAAGTGCACTCAGTAAAATAACAAAAACAACAGCGGAAAGTGCAGTGCGTTAACTTCCGGTCATACTGGCCAGTGCGTGCTCGACTTAGCCGCAGAGATAGCGTTTCATTTACATAACCGTAACCCGACTTAGGAGGCGAATAGTCGATTTTGTCGTAAGTTTTCGTTTCTCTTTACCTGCACTTCTAAATGGTCGGTATAAAAAACTATTTCACACTTGGAAATGGTTATATTCCCACTTCGCGGTTATTTTGAAAAACATAGCTATTTTTAGAGTACACATTTACTTGTTAAGAAAGAAAATCCTTACTTTTAACAACAAAAATTATTATAAATATTGTTAAAAATAAAAAGAAATAAAAATATTATTGAACTATTAACTGATGTAATTATTAAGTGATTAAAAAATTTTATTTTAAAATGTTAAACTATTTTATTAAGTGATTAAGTGGTACGGAAAGGGATGGGAACAATAAAACAAAATGATATTTATTTACAAGATATGCCTTTATTTACACGCATAGCGCACAATGTGTACACAAAAATACAGCATATACATATACATATACGCACAGTGGTTTACATCCAACGAGAGATTTCATAGATCGCTCGTTGAATATAAGTCTTTCCAGATGCAACTGGATATTCTTGTGTACATAAAATATATATATAAAATAATAAATTAATTAATTATAAAAAAAATAAACACATTAACATTCATAACGCTGTTATGGCTTGACAGTGTAATCCCTACAGGAGTAATTATTTTAACAAATTCTTTAGTCGAAAAAATATGTATTTATAATGTAATAGTTACGTGTAAAATGTAACACTGACCTGAATTTGAAGCGCATTTTTACATTTATGTAAAACTAGTTCAACGGACAGAAAGTACGATAAAAATTAATGTACATAGCATTGCAATTATTAAACAGTTTTTTAATCAATATTTTTAAAGCTGCCAGATTTACATCCAACACGTAAACTAATTCTATAATGGTCACGCGAAACTTTGACTTTTCTTACTCTTACCCTTCCCATTACAAAAGTAACGGATGCAGCTTTGACTTTATTTATTTCTAAAACACACAGTGAGACTCTCCTTTTCATTTACGATAATTACGGATTCTTTTTTATGGACTAACTATGTTGCCGTAAACGCAGTCAAATATAAAAAAAGGTAATAAACACGCAAACTCACACACTCAAGGGATACGCACACATAAAATTCTCTCTCGAAGTATTTTAACCCAATGACCTTAATGAGTATTAATTATGTATCCAAAGTCGTAATGAAATGTGATAAAAAATACAAACTCGATTTTACAATGTTGTCGAGAAAAGCGTTTGCATTTGAATCGTTATAAAAGTTTATAAAAAAAGTTTATACATTTGCAAATACTCATATGGGGGTAACGTTTCCTGTACTATGGTATTCATGTCAAGATCGCGACACGATTTCGCTGAGAGGCGACCCGAGAGGTCAGCAGCTACTTTCGACGAGTCAGAGCCTCTGGCCGAGAAAAGGTCTTCTTCTCTCTTCTCTCCTTCCACCTTCACCGCCAACCTTGCTCTCGACGATCTTGAGTCTCCTCAATATTTACGATAGGATCGTGAGAGTGAAAAGCAGTTCCTGTTTAAGAAGATCCCCTTACTTTCTCCATAGGCTGGCGATTGTTTTGCCGAGAAAAAAATATCAACGAATAAGACTTCGTTTTTTTTCTTGACTTGGGATGTTACTTTTTCAATTCACTATATGGTACATACGATGTCTTTTTCAGGATATTTTATAAATACAGACTGGGCGTTATAACTACACAACATAAACACAGCATCCTATGATGAATGGCACATTCATTGGAATTTCGTTGAAAATTATGGTTCATGTCGTTTATAATTGATAACAATCGTAGAAAAATAAATCTTTTTCTTTAAAATAAGGTCAAATACTTTTTAAGAATGTTTTAACTTCTTTTAAGATATTATGATCTATTCGTATCTTTTTCTGCAGTTTTTTCTTCTGTCGTATCACCTGCCTTTTTGTCACTTTTTGATTCCTTCTTTGTATCCTGATTTTTGTTGAAGAACAAAACAACTTTGTCTTTTTCGGAAGCACTAGAATCTTGGTCACTACTTTCTTCATGGTTCACACTGATATCACCCCTGGATGTTTTTGTTTGTTGTTGATTAGACGATTGTTGATTTTCGTACTGACTACTGACAATTGATGAGGTTGCAGCGTGAGCCAAATCTACTCCATAAGGTAGACCTTGGAGTTGAATTTGTCCACCATCAGGTTGTTGCTCAATAGCAGCAAGTATATTTTGTAATAAACCATTTGATAACACTTGTTCGTGCTTGATGCTACCATCAGAATTTTCAGTTCCATATCCTCCATCAGCAGGTTGAATTTGTAGAGTGTATGTTCCCTGTGAACCCTGGACTTGGAAACCATCACCATCAGCAGTCAATGTTTGCGCCAACGCTAGAGCTTGACCTCCTTCTTCTGATTTTATGAACTGCGTAGCATCAACTTCAGTTGACGGTATAATATTTTTTGCTTCTCCAAAGCCTTGTGCAGTCAAAGCGGCTGTTAATTCTTCAGCATTAAGGCCATGCTGTTTAACACCTCCTAACAGTGAATTCTGACTGTTGCTGGACGAATCCGCGAATTCGTTAGCAGTTGGCTGAATATGCGTGACTACAGCAGCACCTGACTGATCGGGAGCTCCGTAACTGTCACTGACCGGATTACCATAACTGTCTTTCAAGTTGCCTCGATTATCATCATGATTCTGTAGTTCCAATTCGTTTACATTAGGAGTCGCATAAGCTGAGCCGAATGAAGTAGATATAGCACCCAGTCCAGGTGTTCCGTAATTAGTACTTAAATCCCCAGAGATACCCCTTCCAGCGTTAGCAAAACTTAACGAATGACTATTGGCGTTACCAAAATTATATTGGAAACTGCCACCATTTTTCTGACAATCATACCCATGTCCATTAACGGCTGGTGATCCATAAGTAGGCGCTAAAGAAGTTTCAACGCCATTGTACAGATTTCCTCCAGATCCGAAAGATGAAGCTGGTCCAAAGTTAGGAGCTCCATAAGTAAGTGATGGAGCAGGTGTATTAAAGTCATTGAAAGACAATGGAGTTCCGTAGTTAACATTAGGTGCAGCTAATGCCGTGAGGGTATTAAATGAGTTCGATTTACCAAAGGAGCTGCTGGAAGCAAAGGAATTCGACGAACCGTGGAAGGAAACATGATTATTAACTGACGGCAACTGCTGGTCTTGAATTGATGGTAGTCCGTAGGTCTGGTGTGGCTTAATGGGTGGGAGATATCTGTTAAGATTTGTAACCAATCCAGCAGGAACAGAATCTCTAAACTTCATTGGTGGTCTGCGTGGGGGAGTGAAGCCACCAGGCGGCGGAGGTGGTCTGTATCCTCCTCGATTTCTATTTCTATAATGTCCATTGCTTTTGTGGAAACCGGAATTAAAATGATTGAACGATGAGAAACTTCCACCACGGTGACCGTGTCCAGAAGAGAAGGAGCCTCCTGAAGAGAAAGAAGGAGGACCATAGTTTCCGGAAGGTATTGGTAACTGTTGCAATGACAAATTATCTCCACCTGACGAATGAGATCCACCAAATGTAGGAGCACCATACGAATCACTTGGTTTGCCTGTCAAAGCTCCGGAATTCGGCAATAATTCGAAGCCTACTGTTTTCACGATTGACAAAGAGTTTGCATTGGGAAGTCCGAATTGACCTCCAGAATGATGTTCAATATTATTTGTTGAGGAACTGTCTATTGGTGGCTGATTATTGTGCAAAGGTTCAAACTGCGGAAGAGCAGGTGGAGGCAAACCATTGCTTTCATGTGAAATAGTCGATTGCGAAACTGAAGATTTCAAACTGTGATCTTCTGGATTATTTAATGGAGTACCGTATGAGTCACTTAGTACATTAGGATTGGAAGGTACAATAGGTATAGAAGGACCGTTATCATGGGCACGTCCACCGTCGCCTAATGGAGGGCCATACTGATTTGTTGGTGGTGCAAAGTTATCAGATGGAGGACCGTACTGATTTGAGGGTGGTACAAAGTTGTCAGCTGGTGGAGGGCCATAATCGTTTGAAGGTGGTGGAGCTCCATAGTCCTTTGATGGAGAAGGTGGTGGAGCGCCGTAGTCATTCGATGGAGCTGGTGGTGGAGCACCAAAGTCATTTGATGGAGCTGGTGGTGGAGCCCCATAGTCATTTGACGGCGCCGATGGTGGAGCTCCGTAGTCATTTGATGGAGGTGGTGCCCCATAGTCATTTGACGGCGCCGATGGTGGAGCCCCGTAGTCATTTGATGGAGGTGGTGCGCCATAGTCATTTGACGGCGCCGATGGCGGAGCCCCGTAGTCATTTGATGGAGGTGGTGCGCCATAGTCATTTGACGGCGCCGATGGCGGAGCCCCGTAGTCATTTGACGGAGCACGTGGTGGACCATAATTATCTGAAGGACCTTGTTGATTCTGTGAGCCTATATGTCCAGCAATTGGTTGCCAACCATCGTATTTGATATCTGGAGGCGTCGGGGGAGCAGGCACACCCGGAGGAGGAGGTGGTGGTGGACTGTATATGTCATTAGAGGACGGAGGTCCGTACTGTTGTTGAGGTTTGTACACTGGTGGTGGAGGGCCATAATCATCATTAGGCTTAGAAATGAACGATACGCTAGGTTTATTCGTTGGTGGTCCATAAGCTTCCACCGATAATGGGATTGGTGGTCCATGCGCAGGAGGTGGACCATACTGAGAAGAAGGAGGACCATTGAATTTCGGAGGAGGTCCATATTCAGGTTTGGGCGGCCTGAAAGAAGGAGGTCCGTAGCTGTTTTTAGGCGGTCCGTAAGTGTTTTTAGGAGGACCGTATTGGGATTTTGGAGGACCATATTGAGGTTTTGGAGGGCCGTATTGAGGTTTAGGTGGTCCATAATTAGATTTTGGTACAGATGGAGGAGGTCCATAACTGTTTTTTGGAGGACCGTATTGAGGCTTAGGCTTGCTTGGTGGCCCGTATGATGAAAAAGGTTTTGGTGGGCTAAACAAAGGTGGTGGCTGATCTGGTGGTGGAGGATCGTATATTTGCGTTGGACGGTGATCTCCTGTTAATTCTGGGGGTCCGTAAACAGGAGCTGGTCCCTTGTATTTAGAGCTTGGTGGTGGACCATAATCATCGGCGGGTGGTCCATACGAATTGCTAATTCTATCTTCAGCTGCAACAGAGTCACTTTTGTCATCTTTATTCACTGAAGATGACTGAGAACTGGCCTTATTCAAAACAGCATTCACATCATGACTTATGAGTAATGCGCATAAAAATGCAATGGTTATCTGAAACAGAAAGAAACATAAATTATCATCCTATATATAGATCAATTCTTAAAACATAAATTAATAATATTAGTGCAAATGTCTGTTTCAAGTGCAGTGTACATATCTTATAAACTAATATTTTCCTAGAAAAATTTTATTAATCTATTTAAATAAAAAATAATTGCATAAAAGCTTATTCAACTTCTATTCCGAACCTCGTAAATCATCTATAAATGTAATTCATGAAATTCTAACAAAAGAAACTCAATGCGTCTTTAAGTATAAGAAATACGCGAAAATTTCCGGCTTGTCAACGCAAAAAAAGAGAGAAATGAAAGAGAAGAAGGCAATGCAACGATCCAGTCGTGAAGATTGTTAGGAAGTGGTACGATGGCCGCGATGGAAGGCTAACATAATAACCCGGCGAGGTACTTTCTCCTGCCGCGGTGCGTCTGTAATGAGAAATGTCAAGGCGATTGTGTGCGAATGAATGCCGTTTTCGATCTGTCGCGCACGCCGACAGATAACTACAGAATCTCGCAATGAAAATATAAATAATCTGCGCTAAAACTTATATTTATCAATTGCCTCTTTTAAAATTTTCAGAATGTCGCGATCATCGCTAGATAATATCATTCCGAAGTTAATACGACAATGACAGTGCACTGCGTTTACTTAAAACGAGGTACTTTCAGTTGATATTTGAATTGCAATTTAAGAATTCAAATATACACTGTGTAATTTTATTTTATTTCTTACTTTCTTTTAATAAATTTTCGAAAAATGTCATTTCTTAGATTTCTTTTAAATCAAAGAGAAAGCGTCCCTTTCCAAAGTGAATTTGTAACATTAAAAATTTGTAGATGAAAATTTTATAAATATTTTGGTAATACTACGCAAATTAAATGGAGAAATAAAATGTGTGCTTAAGATAATCTTTCCAAATTTTTAATTAATTTTAAAAATATTATCGTGAATGAGTTCAATAATCTCAAATGCAATGCAAGCCTCTTAGATAAAGATTAAATATTACATTCTTTCTACGTAGTTGCAATTGCGGTGTTTGTGGTGAGAAAAATTTGTAAGTACGAACAGTTTGTCACCTCCGACTACTCATCGGAATCAATAAAAGTCTCCCACCATGAACTTCGTTATGGTTTATGATTTTCCTGTTATTTTACGACCCATCAATCACGACCTAAATCAGCTTCCCTCTATATTTCGATGGGTAAAACGATGATTTTTTTTCTCTCTAATGATAAAAAAATGATAAGATCGAAAAAGTGTTTGAGACGACCGAAGCGATCAATTATTGTCGTATCAATTAAAGAGAAAGTTCGAAGATTATCATCAAAAAGTATTTTTTGGTACGAAAGCGAATTGCTAGTGTATTAATCAAAATATTGATCTGTATCTAATTAATTAATTGCTTACTGTCGCTCTATTATTCCTATAATGCAAGCTAATAAATTATTAAAAATATTTTTAATTATTCTCAATGACACTGATAAATATGGAAATAATCGAATGGTCCATCCCGAAAAGAAATAATCCCTACCCACGTAGCACAACAAATTTGCAATCGTCATAATAAAAAGGTAAATTTATTCAATTGCCTTTAAAAAAAAAAATACAAATAAAATCGGTATTAATGTCCACATCCGGTTTGGATTCTGTGAAGGTAGCCGGATGGTGGGTAGGCGTCCGAGGTTTCACGAGCACATCGCGACAACGAAGGGATATACGGAGTCGCACGCTTGCGAAACATTATTCCACAATGCCTTTACAACCATGGCAATACAGTATTGCCCAATCGGGAGACGATTATATTGCTGCTGGTGCAAGACGCACGCGTACCTCTCTGTAACTACCGACGCCAAGTTCACCAGATGCACGTGAATTTACGGCGTAACGAGGCTCAGGCCAATAGTTCTAGTTCTACGCCAACCGCCATTAAGATTTGAAATTCATTTGTTTCATTGATATATTATCCAGGAAAAATTTAGATCCTTATACTTCATGACACTTTTTTATGTACTCACTTGAGAGAAAGATTTTTATTATTTTAAATCCAGCAAAAAAATCTAGACTTTTTGTCTTACTTTTGGCAAGAAGTTTTGCCAGATTTTTGCCAAACTTTTAGCCAAACTATAATTGGCAAGCCGTTTTGACAGAATTTTAGCTAAACTTTTGACACGACGATTTGCTAGATTTTAGCTAGACTTTTCAGAAAACATTTTGTCAAATTTTTTGCCAGACCTTTAGTCAAACTGTTGGCAAGTAATTTTACTAGATTTTTAACCAAACTTTTGGCAACACATTTTGCTAGATTTTTTGTCTGACTTTTGGTAAGACGTTTCGTTAGATTTTTTGTCAGACTTTTGGTAAGAAGCTTCGTTAGATTTTTGACCGGATTCTTGGCCAGAATTTGACAAGACCTATATTGCCAGATTTTTTGCCAAACTTCTAGCCAAACTATTGGCAAGTCGTTTTGCCAGAATTTTAGCTAAACTTTTGACACGACGATTTGCTAGATTTTAGCTAGACTTTTCAGAAAACATTTTGTCAAATTTTTTGCCAGACCTTTAGTCAAACTGTTGGCAAGTCATTTTACTAGATTTTTAACCAAACTTTTGGCAAGACATTTTGCTAGATTTTTTGTCTGACTTTTGGTAAGACGTTTCGTTAGTTTTTTTGCCAGACTTTTGCTAATGCGTTCCGTTAGATTTTCGACCGGATTCTTGGCCAGAATTAGACAAGACGTATATTGTCAGATTTTTTTCATCAAATTTTTTCCCAGATTTATTAGTATAGATTTCTATGTATCTATTTTATTTATTCCCACCACGACTCTCGTTTAGATCCACTTTAGACCCCAGTATAAATCGAGTTGTTACCTAAATCCACGCATAACGTAATCTCAGAGATTCCGCGGTGCATTTACAACTTCGAGCGCAGCGCACGCATAATCCCAACTCCCAAAAAAAAATAGCAGCAAAATTACGACAATAAAACCGCGAACACGCACGATACGCGAAACCCCGTAAAATCGCGTATCTAATTAGAAGATTTTCCCAGCGGTTTGCCAATCCATCGCCGTTAAAAGAAGAGAGAAAAAAAAGGAGGCGATCTCATGCACTCGTGGAACAGCCACGGCTCCGCCATGAAAATTTAGACTCCGATCTTTCGAAATCATAAAAAGAAGGCGTGAAACAAGCGCGCGCGCGCTGATTTTTCGAGGCACGCAACTGGCGCTTCGCTCGCGTGCGATTACAATGGGCGAAAGAGAAATCCCTCGGAGCGCCGGAGAAAAACGCGGGCGACGTTTGATGGGGGTCGCAGATTGCCGCGCGGAAAAACGAGTTCGCGTGCCCCGGCGATATTACACACGAGCTTCCTCGTGTGCAGCTATGCGCCGGCCTTACGAGGCCCGCCGGGCCGCCCGATGGATGCACAACTTGCGGCTCAAATGATGATGAGTGGCGAGGAAGTAGTTTCGAAATTGAGAGTAACGATACAGTTTCTGATATTGAAATATGTTCGTTGCACTTTCAACTTCTGCCGGTTGAATTTTTCTCGCCGCGATAAAAAAAAAACTGGATTTTCTTCGCTTTAACCTACTAGCCTTTTTTCTTTTGATACGTCGTAACTTGATCCTTCGAATTTTCGTGGCGCGTTTGAGAAATGTAAATTTAACCCAATTTTTTTTTTGTTTTTATAATTGAATCGAAAGTTTTTTTTCTAAATAATTAACCTACAATTTAAAAGCTATTTGAGTGTACTTTGTAACGCGTGATAACGTGGAATTAGGTAAGTAAATACTACATAAAAGTTAGCGTATATAAGATACTTTTTTTTTTAAGATAGACTGACTGACGCGTATAAGTTATTTCGATTCTTCGTCTGGAGTATCTTAAAGTTTTTTCTTTACTTTCTCTACTCTCAGACAAGTTTTTTCTTAAACGCAAGTTTGTTGGTTGGATAAATAATAGCATTATATCTATCCCGTTTTTTTTTTCTTTTACTTATAGAAAAATTATTTTTCTAATCGTTCAATCAAGTGTCGAACAATTTTACCCATTGCCACATATTATTGTAAAAACAATAAACACTCAAAATGAACAATTTAGCTTTATTACTCTAAAAAGTGTAGAGCCTATTGGTAATCGTTAATTGATTTAACAAGGCGACTCGCGAAACGTAAAAGCTTCATTTCAAAAGTTTCCCAGAACTTTAAAAACAATTTAAATAATAAACGAGCGCGCAAACAAAAAACTGACGATTAGCCTGAATAACCAAATAATTAACGCTCGACGAGCGAAAATTACCCGAGCGTTCTTTTCGCCTCATTGGCAACAAAGGGAGCATAAAAACGGGCGAACTATCGCGAAGCTCACCACGGACCGCGCTACACTCGCGCTTTCGTTCGTACGTGCCCGTAAATGCATCCTCACCTGTGCGTCCGCACGCGACTGGGTCAAACGCCGGGCCTCATGCATAGTCACGCCCGACACTGAGAACATTTTTCAGATTACAATTACTATTTTTCATGGTGTCTTGCGGCTAATTTTTGAATGAATCCGATAAGAATCAGAATTTTTTATGAATTCGATAAAAATCAGAATTTTTAATAAACCCGATAAAGATCAGAATTTTTCATATCTGCGTTTATGGTAAAAATTATTCAGCTGCAAGGTGAGATGATTACTTTTTGAATTAATAATAGTATCTGATTTTTTAATAAACTCGATAAAAATAAAAAATTTTGCTATCTACAGTATCAACTGATCAGGCAGTCAATTGATCGAAAGTATACCAGATATCTAATGAATTATTTTAGGAATGATATTTTTAATAAATTAAAATTAACAAAATTTTCGAAAATATTACTCTTTAATGATCTTACATTGGTAGAAAGAAAGTCGGGTGACAATTTCAATAATTCACATAAATAAATAAATAAGTAAATAAATAAAAGAGATTAAATAATTAAGAAACTTATAGAGATAGAATAAATAATTAAGTATGATTTGAAATTAAAACCAGACATTTGTTGAACTATTGTGGTGTACATTAGAGAGCGATTGTTTAGCAAATTTGTTTTGTTATTGAAGAGAATTAAGAAAATATTAAAATCGCTATGACAGAGATTCCTAACTGTGAAATTTACACCCTCGTAACAAAATTTAAAAAGAATTAATGTATTAATATATTAAATTAATATATTAAAATCGCTATGACAAAAATTCCTACAACTTTTACATCTCCTTAACAAGTTTTACAATAAAGAAAATTAAAGTTATAAAATAAAATATACAACAAAAAACAATATTTCCAATTTAATCGTTGAAAATTTTACTGTTTTTTAAAGATACGTCCTTCCAATGCTATGAAAAATAGTAAAAAATTCCTCGAAATTTTTTAATCATGATTTCATCCCCCGAGATCTCTACTACCGATCTACAGGGCTCAGATTGTTAATTTAATTTTTTCAACGTGCACTGCGGGACTCCGCGCGGAATCGACTGCTCGCTCGCTCGCTTTCTTTTGTACTCTTTTCCGCGAATTCTCAGACGCAGCCGCGGCGTAATTTGAGCGAGGCTTTTTTTGGTATGCGGAAGCCGATCGCTTTTTAACGGCGGAGGTTGCCGTATTTCTTTTTGCAGGTGCGCGGCTTTTCCGCCAGGCTGCTTCAGACACGTGCTTCCCCCTCGCGTTTTAGCTGATTTTTTTAATTGATTTAAGTACACCGCTTGATGGGTTATTTTATGTAATATTAGATTTTATAATCTCGTAAAGTTAGATAGAACGTTAACGATGTAGTCTCTTCTTTTCAATAAAGAAATTCGAACAATTACTGGTTAGTATATCGCTGATTTAGCAATTAAGTTAATTGTTAATATTATCCTTCTCTACCCACATTTAAAAAAAAAATCGTAATTTGTGGTGTAAATCACTTATAGAAAAGAAATTGTCATATTGTAGTATATTTAACTTAGTTATATTTATTTTAAAGATAATTATGTTGCAGTCTTTTATTTTTTAAATTTAATAATCTATTAGTGAAATCGGTTTTTATTTACTCCATCTTTTAATTAATTATTAGGTGGCAGAGATTAATTAGGAGTATTAAAAAAAAAACTTAATTTAAATGATTGAGTGTAATATGAAATCAATTTTTTTATTTTATAAAAAATACTCGTGAATTAATACAGGAAGCTTTACAATTAATCCGGAAGTGAAGTAGAAAAAAGTAGTAGCGATTCATACTCATAAGCATAGTACACCTGCAACACGCATGAGTCAGTAACGTAACGGATTTCTTAATCGGACACGCGTCGGTATATGTTAATCGCTGCGATTCATTAGGGCGCTAAAAATATCGCTGTTGTTGTAATTTTCGATTTGAAAAGTAAACTTTAACGTCTGAATGATTCATAAAAACTCTCGTCAAATCCACTTTTTAAATTCTTAACCGCATTTTAAGGTTTGATCCGCGTAAGTGGGTCATTTTACTTTTTACTTCTATTTTCATTAAATCCTCATTTCGTGTATAAGATTGAATGAATGCTGACCTAATTAATCGATCCTCCTTACAAAAATACACAATAAAAAGTTTTCTCTTTATATTTTAATTTTTATGAACTCTTTAAAATTGTGTTCAACTGAGTCTTAACACTTTTTGAGAAATTTTCACTTCGTTTGATTCATTTCTACGTTATCTTATCTCATAAAAAATATTGATGTAATAATTTTTTTAGAATGGTTTTAAATTACGTTTAACTAAATTACTTTTGACTTTTTCACTTTTAAAAAAATTTTCATTTCATTTTATTCATTATCTAATAAAAAATAAAATCTTATCTTACCTAGTAAAAAGAAAATACTTATGCAAACATTTTTTAAAAATTAAAAAAAAAAAATACATTTAGCTAAGCCTTTTTTTAATTTTTCGCGAAATTTTCATTTTATTTTATTAATTAATTCGATATATTATCTATAATCAAAAGAAAATACTGATATCTAAACATTTTTAAAAAATTTTAATTATATTATTACATCTAACCAAGTCTTTTATTCACTTTTTGAGATTAAATTTTCACTTCATTTTATTCATTATTACCTTATCTTGTAAAAAAATAGTTATCATGTATAATAAAAAGAAAATATTGGTTTATTGATTAAACATTTTTTTTAATTACTTGCTCGACGCAATGAAAAAATGCTTGCCGACGAAACTTTTAAAGGAAGAACGCCGGAGATATTTCCGTAAGATTAGCCGGAGAAAATCTAGGCTCGGGAGCATTGTAAATGAGTGTAACGAGGCGAGAAATCGAAATTAGCATCGATTATCGACAGGCCGCAACCACTAAAACGCCGACGAATAATGTTTATGTGCTTAAGTGGTGGTGGGGAGGGGGTGCGCGAGTTAAGTACCTACGAAGGACTCCCCAGGCGGATTAACCGATAAGCCCGTCTCTCTCCCTCCTCCAGCGTATGACAATTACGCAATCTGCGCTCAAGAATCGTCGCCGAGCGATTAACCGTAATGAATATGCTCGGGAGAGCCGACTATCGACCCCCAAGATTTATCCTCGCGAGGCTCCTTTTTTTCAGTCCGAGACGATTGCGGTCGGGCGGTAATTCAACGCTGCGGTGGAGTCGCGCCGAGGCATCGATTTGTCACCGTTTAATGGAAGATGAATTTTCTTTTTAAGCGGCGAGCACTTGTCGCGGGTTTTTACGCGGAATACAGAAATTGTTTCTTAAAATTAAAGATTTGTTTCAATCTGAAGAAGAAAACTTTCGGATTATTTATTTGTTATGATTTATTTTCTTTTTTTTTACTTTTTATTCGTGTTTGTTTAATTTGCATGCAAATCAACCAGTCCTCGAGGAGAGAGTAAGAAATGTATGAATCTGGGGTCTCCTGCCCGCATTGTCAAATATATCAAACTTCATATTTTGAAACTTTAGTCAGCTTTCTTTTACTTTTCACTGATAATAATTCAAATGTGAGCTACGCGACTATGACAATTACATGAAGGTCTTATTTTGACAGTAGTTTTAAATAGAACGCAATGTTTTAAGAGGAGCAGTTAATGCCTTAATGAATCACTGATTTATTATGGCATTAATGCTTTTCTTAAAATATCGTGCGTTTGCAAAAAGAAACTTGACGAGAAAAAATTAACTTGTTATCAACTGTAATCTACATTAGGGTTGCCGACCGGATGAAGATTTTCAGACACTTAAGAATTCCATTATCTCAATTCCGGATAAATCCGAATCTCACATTATAAACATCCGAATAGTCTAAAGTATCCGGATCTTACAGACATTAATCTCGCATTCAATATTCGAATCATTAAAGCTTGCTTCGGATTCGAATCCGAAAATAGATTTTAATCATTTTGAATAAATTGCAAATCAAAGATGAAGAGTGAATCTGAATCTCACATTTTAAACATCCGAATATTCTAATAGTCTAGGATACAATATTCGAATCATTAAAGCTCGATGCGGATTCGAATCTGAAAATGGATTTTGACCGATTTTAATAAATTGCAGATCAAAGATGAAGTGCGAATCCGATATTCTAAAGATCCGAATATTCTAGATCTTACAGGAAGTAGTCTCGGATCCAATATATTCGAATCATTAAAGCTCGATTCGGATTCGAATCCGAAAATAGATTTTAATCAATTTTAATAAATTGCAAATCAAAGCTGAAGTGCGAATCAGAATCCAAATCGTATACAGATCCAGTACCCACTGGATCCGAAATATTCGGATGTTCTAGAGTATCCGAATCTTCGGATAGGCGGCAGCTCTAAACTTGATTTAACTTCAAAATGAGATCATTTCACGAATATCTTTCGAATCCTATTCAGAATTTAATTGGAAGTACTTCAGACACTTAAAAAAATGAACACAAACGTCACTCGATCAGTCCTCACAGAGCGAAAACCGGAGCACAGAGTACTGACAGCACCAACACTCGCAAGCTTCGCCGATCAAGAACCTACCTTGGAACACCCCATGGCACTCTGATCCAGTAAAAGCCTTCGGCGTCGTTCGCACTGCAATTTCTCTTGACTAAGATCACTTTTCTCAAAGCCAACGAAGTAAGAAAAACAAAAAGACTGCAACTCGGCGGAGAAGGTGAGAGACGATCGGCGGTCCGGTTGAGTTCGCTCACATGGTCGGTCGCGCGGTCACTGAGTCTCGGAAAAAGCACACACCGGCTGCACACGTGCGGTACGAGGCGCGCGAGGAGGAGATGCGTGTGGGGCGCCTCTCTCTCCCTCCGTCACGAGCTCTCAAAAAATGTTGAGCCTCGCTCAGCGAAGCCTCGACTTATATAGACTCTCTCGGGTCGCCTCCTTCCCTGGAGCCAGGCGCGCGTGAAGGGAGCCCGCGCCGCCGCTGCCGGCGCTACCGGTCCCGTGACTCCGCGTGACGCGAGCGCCCAGGTGAATCTCTCGACGGGAAAAGCTCCGAGGATGCTGACGCTGGTGGGGGCAGACCGCGGAGAGCGGCGCGAGATCTGGTTGACCCTTTGCTTTGGCGCGCTTATGTAAACTTATATGGTCGAATCTGACGGATATTTTGTCTGAACTCGCCTCTCGGTGTAGTGTAATAACTTGCGGATTGCATTCCTGGTTGGTAAAATTAACCATCCTTTCGGACCGGATCGTTAATTCGAACTACTTTTTGACCATGTATGTACTTAACTAATGGCGGATTACTGATCAGACATCAAAACTATTGAATGGAAGAGTTATTTACAAAACCATTGTATGAAGTGCTGATGGACTGCTAATGAACTACTGATGAACGAATGAATGAATGGGTAAAATATTTACAAAAGCATTGTGTAAAGTGTTGATGGACTATTGATGGACTACTGATGACTACTTCCGTAGAATGAACTACTTAAATCAAAATAGTTCGTGGGTAGTTTTCAGTAGCTGCAATGATTTGTTCTTCCCAATCATCAGAAAATCAATCATATTCCGATCAATTTGTGATTAATATTCCATCAGGGACCAGGGATGATATTGTAGGATTTCATCCGTTTCCCTTCTCCATAAGAGATTTATTTGCTAGTTTCTAATCCGGCTTGATTGACAAACTTCGTATAACCCGGGAAAAACCACGAAATTAAACTTTTGAAAATTCAAATCTACGACAGTAATGGAGTACAATTGATGATTGAAAGTAGGAGGAAAATTTTAATTCGATACCGAATTAAAGAATCATTATAGCTTGATTTTGTGAATTGTTCGAAAGTTGCGCATCATTACAAATGATAAGAAATTTTTCACTGACGAATAATTAAAATAGTCATAAGGCGTAATTGGCTATCAGGCTGGGAAATTTCACTTTCAAAAAAAATAAAATGACAAAATTAGACATAACGAAACTGCCCGGGACACCCTATTACGAGTCCAGTTGAAGTAAGTCATGAAAAATTTCACTTTTTACAAGTGTAATAACTTTTATTAGAAAAAAAAAGAAGGTATATAATGCTATACCTTCGGGTTCAAAGCGGCATTGGGAGAGAGTAAGCAGTTCCTGATCGCGGAAACGGGTTCTGAATTTTGACGCCGATTTCAATGAGACACTCTCATTAGCACCGATATGAACATTTTCCCAGGAATCCATCGGTGGGATTAATGAGACGATAAATCATTATTATTAATCACACGGGAAGCCCCATTTCAACGATCATTTTGAACGGAATCACAAATTAGTTTTTAAAACATTGTATAACACGTAATTAATCCTCATTTATTCGCTTATCGAATCAATTGTTAAAATTATAGAAGGATTTAGTTGCGCCTATTGCCAAACGCTGTTTCTGCGCAATAAAGCATTGGCACGCGAATAATTTTAGTAAAAATTGCATATTTTTATTTTATTTTACAATTGTTAAACGGAAAATGTGTACTCAATGACCTTAGGTCGAAGATTAATGGATTCTAGAAAGCACCTGCAGCAACAATACCAATTTCAACACCTCATATATGCATAGAAAAGAGCAGAAATTAAATAATTTGCCTTGGTAAAATTAGAAATATTTGAACAAATTTGTTTTAAATATATATTTTGGTAATTGTGAATCTGGATCCTACATAAAATACAAAAATGTTATAGACCTAACACAATTCTCATGAGAATCCGTGCGTTTGACCTTTCAATAGAATAGTTTCTCTGCTTCTTTTTTACTGCTGCCATTTTTCCCTGGATTCTATCGCTTATAGCGGCTCGATACGTAGCCTTATTTCCGCGATGTATTCACGATTCTTGCTCAGCATTGAATTGCAATTCCCATATCAAATTTTCCTGTCTCGCGAAAAATCAAAACTGTTTATCCCTTAAAAATTAAATTTACAATCCCAAAATCAATCAATAAAAATATTACATCCTATACAAATATAAATAATCTGCATGTAAAAAATCGCGCGCAACGAAGCGCGACTCTCGGCGAACTATGAGGATCCCAATCGCAGGGAAATCAGGTGCGAGGCTGCAAAAAAATGTCAACAACGTCAGGCGGTATTAGATCATCCGGGTAATTGCGGCAAATGAGCGTGCGCCCGGCGGATTAACTGGAAAACGAGAGAAAAGAGCGAGCGGGGGATAATGAAGCGTCCGCGCGGCGAAAACGAGAAAGAGAAATCCTCGGCGCACATCCGCGCCGGCAACAACGAGGAGTCGAAAGGAACCGCCGCCGCGGCCGGAGGAAGCGCCGCGGAGAGGGGAAAAGCGAGCGGCTCCTCACACGCCGACTGCTCTCTCGAAAAAAATCCCTTTGTAGAGAAAGTAGGCTACGCGAGGCGCCGAGCGCGGGTCTCCCTCGCTCCCGAGGAAGACGCTCTCGACTCCGATTGACCCTGAGAAAACGCGATGCGCGCAAGAGCGGCTCGCATGCGTGGGCACGCGCGGCTTTCGAGAGCAGCTCAGCTGGATAAGCTTTGAGGCGCCGACCGACTCGAGCGTCTTTGCGCTTTTCCTCGTCATGCATTTTTCCGATAGCGGAATATTTACTTTGTTTTATTTATTGCCGACTGAAATGGTTTGCGATTGGTAATTGCCTTACGAAAATTGACTACTGAACAAACTGTTGATGAAGAAACTATTTACAATACTATTGCGGAAAGTACTGATAAACTACTGATTGAAAAAAACTATTTATAAAAATATTATATAAAATATTGATGGACTACTGATGAACTGTACTGATTTAAAAAACTATTTACAATACTATTGCGGAAAGTAATGATGAACTACTGAATGGAAATACTGTTTATAAAATATTGTAACTATTTCTAAAAATATTATAGAAAGTACTGATGGTCTATTGATGAACTACTGATTTAAAAAACTATTTACAATATTATTGCGGAAAGTACTGATGAACTACTGATTTAAAAAACTATTTACAATACTTTTGCGGAAAGTACTGATGAACTACTGAATGGAAATACTGTTTATAAAATATTGTAACTGTTTCTAAAAATAATATAGAAAGTACTGATGGTCTACTGATGAACTACTGATTTAAAAAACTATTTACAATATTATTGCGGAAAGTACTGATGAACAACTGATTTAAAAAAGTATTTACAATACTTTTGCGGAAAGTACTGATGAACTACTGAATGGAAATACTATTTAGTATAAAGTACTGATGGACTACTGACTGAAAAAGCTATTTATAAAAATATTGTATAAAATACTGATGGTCTACTGATGACCTACTGATTTAAAAAACTATTTACAATACTATTGTGGAAAGTACTGATGAACTACTGATTGAAAAAACTATTTATAAAGATATTTTATAAAATACTGATGGTCTACTGATGAACTACTGAAGAATTGACTATTTAATGACTATCGGAGTATTGATGAACTACTAATGAATTGACTATTTAATGTCTACTTGACTATTGATAACTGATATTCCAGTATCAGTATCAGTTCTTCAGTAAAACCAGTACCAGTGTCAGTTCTTCAGTACTGACTATTAATCACTACCTACGAACTGACTATTCAATGACTACTGAACTATTGATGAACTACTAACAAGTTACATATTCCAATAATAAATTGAAAAGTACACGTAAACTATTTTGGGGATAATCACAAAAATAGTCAGTGTAAGTACCAATTTAGTACTGGAATCAAATAGTTCATCAGTATTCTTCGAATAGTTGCACTACTTTCTATACAGTTATTCTTGTAAGTAATTTAATTTTCTAAGGATTATCAATCAATTGGTAAAATTAGAATAGCTTTTAATCAACGAGATAAATTTTTCAATAAAAATTTATTAAAAATCACTAATAAGGATTAATAGATGTAGGGATACGAGAAGAACTTTTACAATCTACTGTAGATAAATTATGTCGATTGTGACATATAAAACCATCCGGATGCGGATGCTTGTTCGTGGAAGAAAAAATCCGGTTTCGGTTAAAAGTGAATCGCTTGCGGTGACCGATTTTTTATTTCGGAATTTCATACCTGCCAAAATAACAGGCTTTGAAAGCTTTTTCCTATAATTCATTACCGCAAGCTATAATTATTCATCCATCATCAGCACTGATATCACACTCAATTTTCTTAAGGCAAGACAATTTTCTTCGGCACTAAACGAACAATTAGCATAAATTCCAGTGAGCAATAGATCACTCCGACGAAGCGGCATAAAAATGCATGGAGTTACTTTCACACTTAATACAAAGGTTTAATTGTAATACACGTCTCATTGTGTACTAAATTGTGGACTGTATCTTGCGTCACATTTCAAGCAAGATATTTATCTCTGTGACTTCCACTCTCGTTATTTGTTATAGCTACTGTTTTACTGCGACGAAAGAGTTTTCCATGAATTCTTGAACTTTGTAATATAACAATTGCAATTATAACAATTAGAACGAAATTAAAATACAAAAGCCAGGATTTTTAGTCACTGCCAGACCCCGAGGCAATGTTATGCAAATACGTAAGTCATAACGGAGTGACAAATACCGTTCAGTGCATTCACATCTGGAATTAAGGTAAGACTTTATGAGGGCGATTAAGCGGCAGGTGTAGCAATAGTTGAAAAAAAGAATTATTTTTTTTTACCCTCGAATCAATTCTTTGCGAATCATCGTAAACATCGCAGTTTAATAGAGGGATGTATATCAATTTTTAATTAATAAGGATAAAATAAGCCGTACGTTATTAATTACCTTGGAGCCGTCGTAAAGTTAATTACTTGAGCGAATTTAAATTATGCATTTTTAAATATAAATTTTGATCCTATATTTCTGATTAAATTGTAATACTTTTACGCGCGTACATAATGTTATATGAATTATTATGAAAATGGTAATAAATATTTTATAACCGCATATTGGAAAATGCGAGTACCTTCGCGCGCATTAAAGATTTTCGCGAAAATTTGAAATAAATATTAATAATAAACCTGGTTTAGGCAAATGGAAAGTCTTCCTTTATTTATAAAGCTTTCAAAATTAATACAAACAATTTCAAATATTTTTGTGTTCAATTGCTATTATATTTGAATATCATTAAATTTTAGTAAGTACACAGTATATTCGTTATTCTGAAAGTCATAAAAGCGCAATTATAATTTATCGAAGGAATTCTTTTTTTAAAGCCTGGAATTTAGCATAGAAAAATTTCATTATGAAATAAAACAATTTAAAGTCCATTGTGCCACAAAAAAATTTCAGCAATGTTGTAATTTTAATAGAAAAAATGTAAATAAAATTCAAGATTTTATTTAAATCGATGTTGAATTTATTTACATTTAACTTTGTCATAAAGGCAAGAATTCTTTATTGTTTTTTTACGAGTTATTAAACAGAAATACTATCAATTAATTAATTTTTCACATTGATTTATTAATCAAAGTAACGTTCAAATAATCGAAGGAATCTTCGTAAATTTTAATTTTTTCTCGCACGTCACAAACGAGAGAAAAAATAATCAATGTATTCTAAATAGCGCAATTAATTTTTTCAATCAATAACAATTTATGGCTCGGCCTTAAACTGACGTAAGAACCCACAAGGAGTCAGAAAAATCAGCGTAACGATTACATTAAGGTTCGCCATGACATTTACAAGAACGAACGAGGTACTCAGCTTAAAAAACGATCGAGGGAATGTGAATTCAAGCGGGCCGCGAAGAGCATCCTATCCCACTAAACAAACTCGGCACTTTCGTCATAAATTGTTGTTTCCACATTAACAGCGCAGCCTAGATTCCCAGCAGCCGAGAGGCGTCCTGCGCGCGGGAGTCCGAAAAAGCGCGGTGAAACGTCGTGCGCGCGCTCGTTATGAAATTCAGTGCGCATGCGCACAATTCAATCTGTAACGATATAACTTAGACCCAATTAAAGCATGGGAACGGGAGGAACTGAATGCGCGCCTCGAGTCGGGGAGCATCCGGCTGTTCTTGGGCAATCCTTGCCAATCGCAACAAAAAAATGTTTTCCCTCCTCTGGCGGGGCGCATCCGTGCATTGAAAAAAAATTTGCACTGGAGTATATTTACATAGGAGTCCAAACGCGAATTTGGTATAATTTGGGTATAGTTCAATTCAGTTCCGGAATGAGACTGTACGCCATCTATCGCTTGTTGGGAATAAATTCTTATCTAGTTTCATTAACTAGTGTGACATTGACATAGTCATAAACTAGTTGATGATACTAGAAAGTATTTACATAAGATTCCTAAGGCGAATTTGGTAGAGTTTGGTATACAGCTCCATTTAGTTTCAGAACGTCAGGGAAATCTCATTAGTTTTTCAGAATTTTGTTTAGAAAAATTGAATCTACTCTGATCAACTAAATTATGGATATTTCAAAAACATAGTCTCTTGTAGTTGTTATCAATGACACAGTCTCGTCTAGTTGTTGTCAAACATATAGTCTGGTCTAGTTGTTATCAATGACACAGTCTCATCTAGTTGTTGTCGAACACATATAGTCTCGTCTAGTTGTTACCAATGTCACAGTCTCGTCTAGTTGTTACCAATGACACAATTTCGTCTAGTTGTTCTCAAAGATATAGTCTCGTCTAGTGTTTTGCAATGACACAGTCTCGTGTAGTTGTCAATAGCATAGTCTCATTTAGTTGTTGCCGATGGCACAGTCTCGTCTAGTTTTTGTCAATGGCATAGTCTCGTTTAGTCGTTCTCGATGGCATAGTCTCGTCTAGTTGTTACCAATGTCACAGTCTCGTCTAGTTGTTATCAATGACACAATCTCGTCTAGTTATTCTCAAAGATATAGTCTCGTCTAGTGTTTTGCAATGACACAGTCTCGTGTAGTTGTCAATGGCATAGTCTCATTTAGTTGTTGTCGATGGCACAGTCTCGTCTAGTTTTTGTCAATGGCATAGTCTCGTTTAGTTGTTCTCGATGGCATAGTCTCGTCTAGTTGTTATGAATGACATAGTCTCATTTAGTTGTTGTCGATGGCATAGTCTCGTCTAGTTTTTGTCAATGGCATAGTCTCGTTTAGTTGTTCTCGATGGCATGTTCTAGTCTAGTTGTTGACAACGGCATAATGTAGGCTAGTCATCCATAACATAGGCTAGTATGGTTGTTGTCAATGACATAGGCTAGTGTAGTTGTTATCAATGACATAGTCAAGTATAGTGGTTCTCAATGACATTGTCTAGTCTAGTTGTTGTCAATTACATAGTCAAGTATAGTAGTTCTCAATGACATTGTCTAGTCTAGTTGTTGTCAATTACATAGTCAAGTATAGTGGTATTCAATGACATCGTCTAGTCATCAATGGCATAGTCTAAATTTTTTTTGGTATTGCCAATCACTATAAACAATACTGTTGTCCTTCTCAACGGAGCACATGCGCGATGCGCGCCGCTAAGATATATGCTCAACCCTCTCTACCTGTTGTCGCAGGGGCCGAGATCGATCAGCGATTACAAAGCCGCGGGATTTTCATTTGGTCGAGTGGCGCCGCTCATAAATCATTCATCGGTGCCGGTACCATTGGCGCGGGCCGCGCCGACGACGCCACTTTATTAGATTAAATTTGTAAGCTCCGACGCTTCGGGGATTTCAAAATTGGATTTTGGCTCCTGCTATCAGCGAAACTTCATGAATGCAGCCTCCACCCCTCCCCCCTTCGATGCGCTTTTGACGTCGACCGAGACTGATATTTATTGAACATTCATCCGTTTATACGATATTTTACTTTACTGATGAAGATTCTTCCACGGCTTTGACCATTAAAATCGTTGCACGCCAAACGATTCATTAAGGAGATTTCATTTTAAATGTTACACGATGACTTTTATCTGCAGATGTTTTATTAGATTCTTCCATGAATGTAACCACTAAATTATTGCCTGATTAATTGAAGTTGTTTTATTTACAATGTTTGCAGAATATCATATTTATCTATTCAGATGTTTTACTTTATTGATCAAGATTCTTCAATCCTGTTTATTTCCATTAAATTGTTGCACATAGATCGTTCAATTTTAAGTGTTTGACTTTCATTCGCGACTTTTTTCGGGAGCGCTTAGAGAGTGACGTTATTTGGGTATGGGAAAATACACTTTTCCCCGGGGATAACTGAGGTGTGGATTTTAATAGCGATCCTTTTAGAGAGACGATAATGAGGTATTACAGATGAAACGATGGAAAACACAAGTGCCTATTAATATCCTCGCTGTTTATTAACTATTCACGCATAAATTTCTTAACAGCCTCGTTTCGACTTTCGATATTTTATGACAATAGCGAAATTGAGAAGAAAAAAGAAGTTTAAAGTGTGCCCCTTTTAAAGACGCAATATCGAATTTGAAATGAGCTTAAAACAGTTTTTATACAGTCACGTAGCAAAACTTTAAAAGTCATATAAAAATAAAATCCCTTCTTTTTTAATTACGTTTAAAAAAAAAAATCCATCCAAATGACTGGGTATCTGAAAGATTTCATCACTTAGCACATTCCTCCGTCAAAATCTCTCGTACTTTAGTGACACACTTGAGAAAAATTCATTCTGAAAATAAAGTCTGATGTATAAAATATAATGAGAAGGATCTGGTAGGCCGGAAACGTCATCTTAGCGGAGCATTCGAAAAGCGAAAGGATGGGATAAAGTAACACGCGACACGCGGCAAATCACTTTCTTCGCGCGAGTGTGGTCAGCTTCTCCGAGACATTGAAATTTCATTTGCTCGCCGCAGGAATGTTCAAGGACACTCATTAGCATTGCCCCTCATCTGCCTCCCGAGAGAAATTTCGCCTCTTCCCGAACTTTCATTCATTCGACCGGTGACCTCTAATCCACTCTTACTTTGCATAAATCATTAGACCCTTAGTGTTTTTTTTTTAATATTTTTTTAACGTTGGTTTATTGCATGTGGAATGAGGATGTATGGGCAGTTTTGTAAGCACTCGTTTGATCTCAATGAAAATTTGACGGCTAAAGAAGCTTATTTATTATTGTCATAATGACATGAGCATAAACACGTCTTTAGTAATTTGAAAGACTTACGTTTATTCAGTTAAAATAACAAGCGATAAAATATCCATTGCATCAATATTTAATTTAATTCATTTCATAATAATTTGTAGGTACTACACGATTTCTTTTTTTTTTTTTTTTTTTTTTATAAAACTACTCATATACGGAAGCTTACAGTTGCACATAAAAAAAAACTTAAAGACTTCTTTGATAAATAATTGACAACTGGAGGTAAATTTAAAGCAGACAAAAAAAATCATCAATCAATCAGAAATTTCATTGTTCGATCGCCGTCAAGTTCATCATCGACCATAGAAGTGCTCGCCAGCAACATCCGAATATTTCGGTATCCTCTGTTTATCATCTTGAATGAGGATTAATTTCTTTCGGAAATAAGTATTATTTATCCGAGATCGTTTGAATTGTTAATTTTTGTTATAGAAATTAATTAGTCCTAAATTTTTCTAAAATCTAAATTTACTCCTAACGACCTAAGCTCCGATCCTAAATTTATCCTAAATTAATGTCTTTAATTTAATTTAGAAATTAGTAAATGCTGAACTGGTTTTAGAAATTAATTAGTCCTAAATTTGTCGAAAATCTAAATTTCTTCCTAACGACCTAAACTCCTAAATGTGTCCTAAATTAATAAGTCTTTAATTTAGTTTAGAAATTAGTAAATGCTGAGCTGGTTTTAAAATTTAATAAGTCCTTAATTTATTATCTACAATCACCGGCATTTCCGGCACTCAAGAAATTGAAAAATTTGAAATATAGAAATTGAAAGAATTTCTATAGAATTAAATACTTTTTAAAATTTAATTTTTAAATAAAGTTTTAATTATTTAAATTTTTTAAATAATAAACACTTTTTCTCTGTGAAGGTGCCGATCCCACCAGCAACTTCCTGGGCGGCGAAAGCGCGCTCCTCGTGATTTCGCTATGGACAAACAAGATGCGCTCGCGGAGATGCGCGAAAGGAAATCGACGGACCCGCGGGTCAGTCGAGCCGGTGCCTGACCAGCGCTAATTAAAAGTTCGAGGCCTAATTGACGTCGCGATCAACTCGCCGGAGTCTCAATTTCTCCTCTACACCATTGGCTTTTTTTTCTGGAGGTCTCCGGTGGCCTTCCGGACTTTTACCTCCGCACCGCGAAAATTCAATCGCTCCCGTTTGAATTCGAACTGACGATTCGCCGCTTCAAAAGTTCGCAAAGCGAGGCTTTTTTTTCGCGACTCTCGGCTTTATACTCTCACCCGACGTTTTTCACTTTATTTGGCACATCTTTGCGTTTTACCACCTTTTCTAAATTCCGTAGAAAGTCGCGCCGGGGATTTAATTAAAGTACGTCATTTGTTTGTTTTTAACGCTGTCATAATTTGCGCTGGAATGGTGTTCGTTAGCTTCGTGGTATGACTTACTGGAGATTTTTTTTTTCCTTTTTTTTTTAAGGATGTTTGGTCTCGTCAGCTGAAAATGCTGCAATTACGCGAATAAATGTTATAATTAAAAATCGAAATCGATTTTTAAATTTATGTATATGACTTGAGCGAGTTAATTATTCGCGCGTCTTGGAAGTCGTTCGTTGCTTTGTCGAGGGAAAAAATTTATTACGATGTAACAACCCAGACTTTATAGGATTCGCTGCTATAATTATCATAATTATTTTACTAACAAGATAATTACTATTAGAATTTTTTTAATGGCATCGATAAAATATGCTTTTCTAAGAACATGCCAATAGATGTAACAGCGAGCAGTATAGTTTAATAATAGCCTCCACATTTATGTATTTGTTTATTTATTCATAATGTTTTTACATCTTCATTCACGGAAATTACGTACTCTGCCTGTAAAATCTAAGTCTTCCTTAAATTTACTTTACAATTAAACAGTCCAAATTGAATAAGAAATTATTACATCGAACATTGAATTATTTGTCAAACTTTCTCGAGTGCAGTACACAAATATTTTATTTATTTTTTTACAGAGCGACTTAAGGATCCATTGAATTGTTTTCCGGGCGATCGATTCAAACAAAAACTTCTCGATACATCGATTGCATTGTCTCGTAGGGTAACTGGTCATTTTTCAAAGGTGAAAGCTCAATCCACGTAGTCTTATTAATATAGCCCGATCCACTTAGTTTAAAGCACCATTGATGAAAACTTAATTGAATTTCTCTATCGGAATCAATTTTTGTTAGCGTCGGGAGAAAAAAAAAATTTGACACACTTCGCTCACTCATCAGGCTAATAAATGCTGCTTAAGATAAGTGCTTCTCAGGTGTTAACGAACTATCTTATATAATATTGTTATAATTGCCGCTGTGATTTTCAGAATTCTCTCTCATAACTGATATTTAAATGAGCCTTACTTTAATTGACTTTAACGCCCGCCAATTAATGCCGGCAATTAATTAAAAGGGAAATTTTCGCTTGAGCCGATCGCACGAATGGATCTAAGAGTTTAGAAAATTATTTTCTCAGATAATGAAACCGAATTCCAATGGAGGTTTTACCTTTTAAATTCTGCATCGTAATAGAAAGATGCAAATTGGATAGAGATATTTTGTGTGAAAGAAACTAAAATTCCTCGTCGTTTTATCGCCTTGGGAGGTTCATCCGGACAATCAAGGGCCGAGATTTCTAGGCCGCAACAGCATTCGCTACAAGAAATCGGCATTGTATAAGTGGAGAAAACTTTTCAATAAAATTTACGAAAAAAAATACGTTTAAAAATTAAGAGAAATTTACTACGATATTTTACTGACTGTCTCATAAAAAAGTTACCGATCACCTGCACAGCAATAATTAAAATACGATGATCAATAAAGTGACTGAACATTTGACGAACGATACATTGACGAACCGATTTTGAATTCTTAAGACTTATCTGTTTATTAAAATTTGAGGAAAGTTAGTAAAAGTCACGTATATACTTACAACTTCTGCATGACATTACGAAAAAGATCGGTAACAAAACGCGATACTCCCAGGAAAAAAATCGGATCGCAAAAAATTACGATTCAGTAAAATCTTTTCCTTATCGTTCTGCAATAATCCGCAAACGGCTCCGCAAATATTGATCAAAAAATCGTAAAATACATCTATTCAGCCCAACCGATCCTTACCGATCTTTATACCTTTTAAATTCAGTATTATCGTAATAAAGATGCAAATTGGCTAGAGATAGTTTCTACTAAAGAAACTAAAATTCCTCGCGTTTTACCGCCTCGAGAGGTTCATCCGGACAATCAAGGGCCCAGATTTCTAGGCCACAGCAACAATGTATCAACATTCGCCTCAAGAAATCGGCGCCTTTATGTATATATAGATATACATACCCGACCGGAGCATCTCGCGATTCAGCGAGAGAGTCGCTCAATCGGCGCAGTTTCATCTCGGCCATTTGTCAAAAAGTGAGCGCACGATCGGTATCGAAATATCATTAGCATCCGGCCGGTCGATGCGCGCGAAAGCGAAAAGGACGCGCACCGCGAGATCGTACGGTCAAGATGGGCAGCGGGCGCGCATGCGCAGGTGAAGACGTAAAAGTTTTAGGGTCAGGTAGATTGGAATGCGCGCAGGTGCGGCGGCGGCGGCATCTTCTCGGCAGCCGACTTTCTTCTTTCTCTCCCGCCTCTACGGAGTGAGGTCGAGGAGCGCGGCGAGAGGGGGGCACACGTCGAGGCCCTCGACGATTGGTTTGCCCTAAGGGACTTATTCTCTCATGCTCCGTGGATTTTCCTACTTCGATCTTTTTTTTTTTTTTCATTCGGACCTCCGCGGGCATCGAGCTTTTTTTTATCATCGCTTGCTTTCTTTCTCTATCGAACAATCCACTTTCCATTTCCTTCCTCTTGCGGTGCATCCGTGAAGTGCAGTGGAACGTTCTCTGAACCTTCATGGTATTGATCAAATTTATCGAATTATTTATAATTTATTATATTTATAGAATTATATATTTATCAAATGTATCGAATTATTTATTTATCAAATGTATCGAATCATTTATTTATAAAATTTATCGAATTGTTTATTTATCAAATTTATCGAATTATTTATAATTTATTATATTTATAGAATCATTTATTTATCGAATTTATCGAATTATTTATAATTTATTATATTTATCGAATTATACATTTATCAAATGTATCGAATTATTTATTTATCAAATGTATCGAATCATTTATTTATCAAATTTATCGAATTTATCGAATTATTCTGTATCCTTACTTTATGGATACGTACTTGATTATTTTTGCAAATTGCATTCTGCGAAGCGGCAAATCGATACTCGATATAAAAATTAATTAATTGCCAACGGAAGGAAAGAAAAATTTTATATACAATAGAAGATTCTAATTAAGTTCCCACAGCTATTGATCCATTTTATACTTTTGTGGGAGAACTCCTTTTTTTTGGCGGATCAAACGTTTTTTCTTTCTCTTTCTATGGCTCTATCTGGCAGCCGACTTGCTGGGCCTTTACTATAAAATACACTTTCAACTTCCTGCTGCCTTGGCCATTCACATCGTAAAAATGACCATCGACTATTCTTCTCTCAAATCGATTTCTTATTATTATCTCACGATATATTTTTTTTTAGCAGAAGCATTGTAAGTACTAATAAACTTTCCTTTTTTTAACGCCCGCGGAGACGTTTTTTTAATGAGAGAAATTCGCAAGCTGATGAGATGAAAACACGAGGATGAATTCTAGTACTCGGATTTTTTTTCCATTTCAGTCAATGAATTTTTCATTTTAATTGCCGTACATACATCGAAACTCATAAACACTTCGAGTCGTACCATGTAATTTTTAAGTTTTCTTCACGACAAACTCGAAAAATAAAAAAAAAAAAATAACTGCTAGCAACATTTACTATAAATTTAATATAGTTATAGTATAAGTTTAATTTAAATATTGTAAATATTTTACTAGCCACTACAGTAACTTTCTTCATTTTACAAATTTGTTATTGCTTTAGTAAAAAAGTATATTTTTAAGAATTACTAAATATACTATAATAATTTTCAATGCAATATTTTTCTCAATTCTAACATAGTATTTAATATTAATCGCTGAAATTTAATTTTGATCGCCGTGTGGTATGTACACACATTAAAAGCGCAAAAAGATATTTTATCTCTCCTCAATTATATGTACCAATTATCAAAGCAAACAAATAATTTTTGCGCTACCTTTTAAGCTTCCGAATCGCGCGAAAAACAGCGCGGCTTATCCAACCGATAATTCCCCTCTCCAACAATTTACATGGGCTTTTTCTCACAGAATCGGACGCTTCGGCTATATAATTCCAAATTCGCATACACTGACCCTCGCGGCCTCCTCGACTGTTTACTCTCGATTCGCGTCCGCTCGAATTCGCGGGCAAATATAATTTGCTCCAATTTCGGATCCGAAATCCCACTCCCAGTGGGAAAGTAGCGTGCATTCGGCAATCGCTCTTCCCGTCGTAAATTCTCCGCGATCGCCGCGCAAAAATTTTCGTAACTGCGCCCACGCACAAAGCGCGCCGCCGAAGACACTGTGGGAATCCCCGAGCTCCCTCCGCGAGTGTTACGCTTTTATGGCGCGGATTTCCCGCGCGGTCGATATTTTTTTTTCCGAAGTGTTTTTTTGTTTTCATCCGCTCCTTTCGTTGCGCGGCCATAATCTCGTAACCCGGCGATTTTTAACGTCTTAACGCCACTGCTTTCTAAGGTGGAGCCGTGAATGTGGAACGTTTTTATTTTTATGCATTTCGCAACGAGGCGAACTAAGTGAATTCGCGTATCGCTTTGGACGACGAATATAGTCAGTATTGATTCTTTCGGAAGTTCTGACAGAAAGGTTTAACAAAAAATTTAACTTTTGTGCGGGGAAACAAAGTTTTCAAGGAAAGATTGTAGACGTTTGTTTTTAGTAATAATTGGAGTCCGTAGAAAATGTCCGTAGTGTGTGTGGGTTTTTGTTCGGTCAGGTCTCAAAATTTTTGTCTTATTTTCACAGTTTGTGGAAAAGAGTAACAATGTATGAAATATCGGGTGGTTTTTTTTTTAAAAACATTGAATTTTATATTTTTCGAAAATAATTTTTCATTTTTAATCTACGTTACAGTATAAATTTGATATGTTTTAATAATGCAGTAGATGTAAAAATGTACTTTTTAAAAAAAGTCTTATATCTTTTTAAAAATAAAAGATAACGTAAAATTTATTATTACTATTATTGCAATAGTATGCAGTATGTGTAAACATAATTTATACAATATTTCTTCTTTCAAACTAAACACTGCAACTTTCTCGTTGGAAAATACAAAAAAAAAATAAAGTAGCCTTTGCAAAGGTTTCTAAATTAAAGTAAGAGTAAACGATGAATATTTACGTAGAGATAAAATTTATTTAAAAAAATAAACGTTAATAATTATTTAGATCCAGAATAAAGTGAAGTTGATATAAATAAACGTTTAAACTACATAAAAAAAGGTAATAAACTCGATAGTTTTGAACTTTTATGGAGACACATTTTTTCCAACTTTCTCTCGCACAGCGAGAGATATCTTAAAAAAATATACCGCTTTACGGCTTCGTATTTGCATTTTTCGCGCATATGAACATAAAAAGAGTAAAGGAAAGAAAAAAAAAGAAATCGCTAATGCTCACGGCGCTAAGCACGTAAAATGACGACACGCGAGAATCGGTGAAATGGAATACAATGCAAATCGCCTTACAAAATCGTAAATACACAATAGTGCCACCAGTATTATTTCTTTTTTTTCCCCTTTTTTACGGCATTCATCTTCTCGTCATTACCATCTCGCGAAATCTCGCATGAAAAATTTGACTAAAGTTACAGCAAAAAAAAAAAAAAAAAAATACATAAATTGAAATTCAGCGACTCTCCTTGAAATTGCTAATTGGTGCATATCATTAGCATGTGTTCTCGTGAGTTTCGCCGAAATCGCACGCTTCCGATTCGCAGCGATGCGCCCGAATTCGACCCACGCTTTTATTTTTTTTGCAAGGGGGTAAGACCTTACGTAAAGGCAAAATTACAAAAGTCCCGCGATTGGCCTAGTCGATTTTACGACTGGAAACAATGTGCGTTTAAGGCGTCCCAGAAAAGGAGAAGAAAAAAAAAAGGCATAGAGGAGAAGTGAAATTCCGCAGTCGGTGCCTGCAAAGCGAGAGCCGCTCTTTTTTTTTTGCTTTTAAGGCAATAAATGCCCGGTAATATGTTGAATATAAAGCATTAGCTGTCGGTAATTTATGTATAATTTCAACACTTTTTACCGTGGATTTGGAGTAGGTGCGAGTATTAAATTTTTTTTTTCAGCGAGGCGGTACGTGCAACTGTTACATTATGCTCTGCATTACATATTCATGGCGCTTTGTTTAACCGGAAAAAGTGAAATTGAAGCGTTTTGCCACGTGTTGCGGGAGTATTAGGAATTCAATTACATGTTTCCGATACGTTTCCACCGTTTTTATAAAATTATCCTTATTTTCAATTTTGAAATTTTCTTAGTGTTTTAAAATAAAAAAATGGACGAGGGATATGCACCTCGGATCGGATAGTAAATTGTTTGGGATTGCACAAAATGATTAGAATTATAAGTGTAAATTCCGAAATGACGGAAGAGATTTTTTTTACGATTTTTTTAGTTTCTTGCCGACACTCTTGCAATATGCCCAGCCGTTGACTTGACTTCCGCGGGGACTTATATCTTTGAATCTTTATTGGACACTTCGAAGTAACAAAAACTGGGACTACTTGCGTTTTATCCTGATGGAAGATTAATTAGAAAATGATGAGAATTTTATTAATTTTCAACGTGTACTAATAAAATATTTCTGACCGGAATGTAGTGATCAACTTCCTAGTCAAAATATAATAACCTCTATTTTAGAGATTATTTTCTGTGATGGCAGAGCGTCGTTTAAAGTTTATTTTTGATGAGACAGTAAAGACAAAATGATGACGTAGAAAGTCAAGTAGATCCGACATTACCATGTCAACGTGTATTCTAGAGCCTATACTTACACAAAATTCCAAACACGAATTTGGTACAGTTCCATTCAGTTCCAGGACGGCAGTAAATCCACTGGTTGATTAAAAAATTCTAATCGAATTTATTGATATTACAGTTCGGTACAGTTCCGTTCAGTTCAGAACGGCAATAAATCCATTATCCATTGACGATTTAGAAATTTTTAATTTAGTTTCATCAACTAATACATGATTATATCATGCATAGGATTTGCTTCTCAGAAATCAACGAAACTGTACCAAATTTACGTTCAGAATCTGAGGTACTAGATTCTGATCTTAATTAATGTCTGATCAACGTCTGGTTCAGTGTCTTGTCTGGTTAAATACTTATAATCAGAATTAATGAGTCGATCAGAAGAGATGGTTATTAATTTCTTCATCATGATACTGAAGGTATAAAACTTTTAAAAACAGAGTTCACGCGAGATTAAGCAGATAGTACCGGCGATTCATCATCATCAACTATAGTCTACAACAATGTTATTGACATTAGAGTTTTGTACAGTTCCGTTGAGTTCAGAGCGGCAATGAATCCATTGTCCATTGATTGTTTGGAAACTTTTAATTTAGTTTCATAAACTAATACATGATTTATATCATGTATAGGATTCCCTTCTCAGAAATCATCGAAACTGTACCAAATTTACGTTCAGAATCTCATTATGTACTAGATTCTGTTCTTAATTAATTTCTGATCAACGTTTAGTTCAGTGTCTTATCTTTTTAAATACTTATAATCAAAATTAATAAGTCGATCAGAAAAGATGGTTATTAATTTGTCCACCATGATACTGAAGGTATAAAACTTCAGTTAAAAACAGAGTTCACGCGAGATTAAGCAGATAGTACCGGCGATTCATCATCATCAACTATAGTCTACAACAATGT
>JAWWEN010000038.1:25406371-25451325 GCA_035582955.1 Sycophila texana
TAGTTCAGTGTCTTATCTTTTTAAATACTTATAATCAAAATTAATAAGTCGATCAGAAAAGATGGTTATTAATTTGTTCACCATGATACTGAAGGTTATAAAACTTCAGTTTAAAACAGAGTTCACACAAGATTAAGCAGAGTACCGGCGATATGAACGATACGGACCAATGTCGCGCTGTGTACAGGCCCTTAAAAATTCTTTAACAAGTACCTACGAGCGTACTCATTGTCGCCGTCGCGCCGAGTCCCGGTGGTACACATCGCCGGCATAATGATACGCGCGGGCGCAAAATTGGTTTGAAGTCGGGCAATTATCGGAGAAACTTTACGGGCCTTCATGTTTTACCGGAGTTTATCATCCAACTTGCGCGTGGCGCACCCCGCGCCCGTCTCAGCCGAAAACCTTCGGCGAACTTTGTCGCCCCTTCATCCGACAAACTCCCCGGCCCGTCCCGAGAATTAGGCTACTTCTATGCGCATCGTATCGCCCGCCGTCAGCCCGATGTCTGATGCTTAATTTCCGATGATGGGTACAAGCTTCTTCGATTATTACGCACGTACACACCAGCCAAACTCGCCTTTACTTATTTAGCCTTTGCCTTCGTTTCGACGGTATAAGGCGAAAATTATTTTAAGATAATGTAATTGTGGCTTTTCTACTTTTTTTTTTATTTATTTATTAAAGATTTTACGGGCAGTATGCCTCTTATAAGATAAAGATTATACTTTCATGAGATGCAAGAAAATACAAAGTTGAAATAAAGTTAATAATATAATTTATTACTTTCTATAGACAAATTTTCAAAATAAATGATATTATTTAATGTAAAAGACACGATTTTTTGGATTTCTGATTAATGAAAATAAATTAATCAGTAAAAAATTTATTATAGGAAAAGGCAGCGATTACTTTATTAAGACGAAAATAATTTAAAGATAATAATAATATTTAGCAGCGATTACTTTTTTAAGACAAGTAATTTAAAGATAATTATAATATTTATGATCATTAATAAAGTAAGGTTGATTTTTTCTGCGACGAATTTGAATGGTTCTGAAAGAAGTTGCACAAAAAATCAAAGGAATGCTAAACTACACAACTTTATTACAGCCACATATTCTATTCTTTAGAACATTTTTCGAAATAACTGATTGTTTATTGTAAAAGGCACCATTTTTTTAATTTTCTTACTAATGAAAATAATTAATCGATATTAAATTAATTATCGGATAGGAAAAGACAGCGGTTACTTTTTTTACGAAAATTTTTCTTTTTTTCAAGTTAGTAAATTAATTAAACAAAAAAAAAAATAATTAACTGAAGTAATCTTTTGTTTCTTGATTTATTTCGCTCAATTATCACACGTTCCTTAAATAATTATATGTCATTCCACACGACACTCCACGTGAGATTAAAAAAAAAATTCAAAATTCACACGCCACTTGCGCTGCCGATAATTACAACAATAAAATTAGAAACTACCGGCAATGGCTCCTTCAAAAATATTTTGATAGAGCATTAATGGACTCCTCTCCGTAAAACAAAAAAAAAAGCATTAATTTTCGTTAAAATTTTTTCTCCCCTACATCCCAGCCTAATCCCGACAATACTCCATTCCCTTTCGATATCTTTATTAACTCATCACAGCGACCGGCACATTAGCGATCTAACGGAGAGAGGCAGACGTTATGGTAACAAAAAAAGGAAGGAAAGAAATGAAAAGCAGTGACGGTGAAAGATACGCGGCTCTTCTCGGGACACCGTCGAGTCCATTGGCCTATTCCGCCGATTACGCAAGATCATCCGTGGCTTCGGTGGATTTTTCGTCTCGCCATGACAATCGGCTTATTACGGGGGTGTATATTACAAATGATGATTTTGTTTTCTAATTGTTGTTCGCCTGCGAGTGCAGCGTCACTGCGCTTGTGAATGGCGGCTTTGGATTTCCAACGTGAACCTTTCGTTCTCTCACTACTGCATTTTCTTTTCGGAGAAAATAAACATACATTATGCCCGAGTACAAAGAACAGTACAGTTACTTTTTTTTTGAATTAAAACTTTTGTTTATGTAATTATATACTTTTTATTGTAGACAGTAATATGTGTATAATATTATTATAATATATTCTTATGGTTTTCTTGTTTTTAACAATTTTTCGGTTATATAATTTTCTACTTTATAAATAAATATAAATGGGTGTATAAAATAAATAAATAAATAAATAAATAAAATATTCTAAAGAATTTTGTACAATATCATTGTAGGTACGTACAGGCTTGACTAGAAACAATTGCAGTCTTTCATATTTACTTAATGAACAAAAGAAGTCGGCACGATTATTCAAATCATTACGATGCATTTATCCTTTTTGGTAAGACAATCGTGCGTTCCGAAAGGGAAGTCGGAAATCTTTTGTTTTTTCTTCAGGATTTGCCTGGTGAACGTAATCTCCAAAGTTCGCCTGAAAGGAAATGTCGAAATCAATTATCAATGTAAATGTTTGTTGTTTTAAACATTTAAATATATAACAACGTGAACTAATTACCATTTATTTTTTGGCTTTAAAGATCGGCAACTGCAGGATCTTTCGTAAGTCCAGCGGCAATCGTAGTGCTGTCGAATCATGCAAATTTTATTTGGAACAGGAGGTAAGATAATACCTAAAAAAGGATTGTTTGTTAATGCAGTATTTTGTAAGAAATATGCGTTTATTTTATTTTCCTTTTCTTACCTGGGACCTGCTCTACTTCGGACTTGGGATCGACGTATTTTGCATGAATGAACTTACAAGTGCTTACGTAAATTATGAAAAAAATCCACATTTTACTATCAGTGTCTGTTGATATCATTTTAAATACAATTGAACTGAGCATTTCTGAAAACCGTCATGAAACTATGTAGTAACATTTTTTTAGCTTATTTAAATTACAATTTAAATTATTTACAATTTTTAAATATTATATTATACTTACATCATAATGTGTATAAGACCATTTATTTATCTTGAATAAGAAACTTTATTGCGGTGCAGTTTAACAGAGTTAATTTCTTTTGCAATAAACTATAAGCAAGAAAAAGCGAATAATGGTATTCATCGTTGTTGCCTTTTTTATATATAAAACCAAACAAGACGTATCATTTTATATTGTAATCGAACTACTGATTTTGTGCATGAATTTATCTATTCTCGGCAGTGTTCTTGTGCTAACAAAAGTTATTATTGTTATTATTTACTTTATTCAAGTATTATTCGCAAAACATACAATAATTCACATTAAAAGCGTTATTGATCATTGTATACAAACATTGTTAGCTTTTAATTAGCTGTAATTCAATCGGCTTTTAAACGAATAATAAATTGAGTTGAGAGAATTAACTCGATTAATAATTTATCAGTAAATTTCACTGGAACTTTACACGCAATTATTTCATAAAGTTATTTATACCGATTTCGCATTATTTCTTTAATGTTATATATGTGTTATCTACTTTAAACAATGTTAAAATATAAATATTGTTACTAAAGCCTGTACTGATAGGCTCGTCGTTATTAAGGGAACTAAAACATTTTTCTTGCACCAGTGTTCAGGTCATTTACCCAAACCAAGTGAAAATTTGCTAAGCGAATGATACTAAGTAAAATTAGTACGAATTGCACATTTATAGGAGCACTTGCACTCTTATAAATTCTTGATATTCTGAAAGTGCAATAATTTTCTTTTACATCAGACTTAAAATGACAGTGATATTTTTATTTTGAATTTAAATGTTAATCATTTACTGCAATTTATTCTATTCTATATTATTTTTAAAAAATACTCCTCAACAAATTTGCAATTGTTATTTTAATGCTTAAATTTAGTCTTTACATCATTTCTTACATTCTATTTAAATTATAACTAGAATGTAAGAAATTATAGAACATTTCTTACTATTAGATGATTTTATAAAGACTCTTAGACAGTTTATAATAAAAAAAATAAAAATAAAACACAGTTATAATTTTTTAAAATCATCAATGTCACTTTCGAGTAATACATAGTATACTCTCTGAGGAAATTAAAATTTAAATTACGATCGTTTAAACGCGATAAAATAAAACGCAGCGACAGCCTCAACGACACGAGGCTTAAGTAACATAAAAAAAAAAAAGAGGAGAGTGCGATGCCGGCGACAGTTGCAAATTTTTCGCGGCGTTAAGCTTCCTGGGGTCACGACGGAAAAGGAGCGACCGGATTGAAACGCGTAACGAACTCGAACTCGTCCCGCCGGGCGTAAGTCATTTTCTTTGGAAACCGAAAGTGTCCGGAGCAGTGGTAACCGACGTCTGGTCGAGCGGCATACATATAAGAAACGCCGCCGATGGAAAGCCGCGGTTGGGCAATCCAGACGCAGATGCGCGCGCGAGATCGAAATCGGATTAGCCTCGGCGAGAGGCGTGTGTTTGCCGAATTCCGGAAAATACGGGGATACGTGGACTGAAGGCTTAATATCCTCGAGGCACGTGAACGTTTTACCGTGTACAAACAGAGGGACTAATTTTTTTTTTTTTTCTTTTTTTTTTTTTTTTGTCGATTCTCTTTAGCTGAGTAGGTGGGTACCAGAACTCCGGATCATGGATTTTCTTAAGACTGTGGGTCGTGTTTTTCTTTAGGTATGAAAATGAGAGAATACAAGATTTTATACTCTAATATAGTATATTAATTAAAAAATTAAAAAATCGTTCGTTCTATTTTATGAGTTTAAAATAATCTATTTAATTTTCTATAATTTTTTTTTATTTATTTTGCCTTGAAGCATACTTCCTTTTTTATCAAATAATATACGTCAAGGTGTGAAAAGTAAATGAGTATTGTTTAATTAAATTAAAAATGTTAATTTATTTCGTAGTTGTCGATAATTCAAGATGAAGATTGAGAATGCATTTCACCTGGTGAATATCTTGACGAATTTTAATTCATTATCGATTTTTTTTCTTTAATTATCGATAAATTTAGAACGAATTCATATATTTTTTATCACGACAAAACTTAAATTGTAAATTTTCTTTTTCAATTTACTTCACAACAAAGAAAAGAACAAAAACGCATTAACAATAAAAAAATTAACATAATATTATACCTTCTAGGGCAAAAGTTCCTGGACAATATGGACTCTAAAAATTTTATTTTCTTCATTTTTATATCTAATAAATCATATTTTACAGTTTTAATAAAATATTCCGTAATTCGATCGTAATACTCTCCTGGCCAGTGAAATTCCTTTCTTGGCTTATATTAACCGTTAATTGAGAATCTGATAAAATTAAATTCGAAGCAGTAAGGAATGTGTATTATTATACAATGCTGAAGTTACATATTTGAAAATTGTCAGTTATGTAAAATTTAGAGGAGCATTTCGAGTGTTTACAGAATCCTTTGTTCGATCAAAATTTTAATGCTTTCAATAAAACAAAAACCATAATGCTTATTAGCTTTGCGACCGCAAATGCGGGTTTGCGTAACTGAAATTGAAACTTAAACTTTTACTCGTCTAAATACTCAGGACACTCGATGTTTGGTGTTGTTACATTATGTACATCGTTATACGTATAAGATATATTGTCTTACGAAGATAATTTATAATTTTTTAAATTAACTTTTATTTGCAGATAGGCCATAATTCACAATTTATTAAAATTCTTTGATCAATTACGAAAACATTCTATATATAATCATTGTAAAATTGCATTTATTATTTCATTGTGTACGGTACGAAAATTAGGTTAAATAAAAAATGCACGAAATATTTTATCATTTCACAATGTAATTGCAATAAATTTTATTCAAAGGATAATTCTCTTGCTGGACGTTGCCTTTAAAATGCACTCAACATATCTCTTTTCGCAATTCCTGAGTTATTGTTCGAGACTTTTTTTAAGCAACGTAAAATATTGCTTACTTCTCGATTTTTTACGAGCATCAAAAGTAATAAAGCGATATTCAAGCAAAAACCTCAATGCACCGCCCTACGCATAAGATCCTTCTGTTTCTTTATGCCTCGCTCGTCTTCGTGTATTTAAATAATCAGTCAAAACAAAAAAAAAAAAAAAAAAAAATGAGACGACGTGAGCCGGGAGAAAATAATCGAACTAAATACTTCCGCAAACAACGGCGGTAAGTACAATGAGCGAGGAGGAGAAATCGCAGTACGTCGGCTGGAGCAGCTCCGTCAGAAAAACGATGTCGCGCATCCTTAAACGGCCTCCGCCCCTCTCGTGGGACATATTTGCAATTGAAACGTCACCGGAATTTTCACCGCTTGTACAATGAGTCAGCGGATAAAAATGAAGTCCGGGTCCGATTCGAAATTCGCTCTTCTCTCGGGAATCCATAAGAGGAAGCTGAATACATATTCTTCGGTGTCAACGCCGTCGGCTTATATACGCAATGCTTTTTACTCGTGCACGGTGATGATTTTATAAGCGGATGTTCTCTGAGGCTACTTTGATTTAAATCGGACGATTTATTTTATTTTATTTATTTCATCGGAATATATAATAAGTATATGTTACATTACGATTTGAAAATAAATATAAATATTGCTTTTTGATGACATATCGTGAGCAATTTCAATTAGTTGTTGTTTTGTTCAAAATAAAGATTTCACATTGTATTTATTTATTTGTTTAAATTGACGAGTAAATATTTATGTTTCAATTGGAACGAGAAGAAGCTATGCTTGCGTCTTTTTTATCGTCGTAGAAAATTTTTCGCATATTATAGATGCAGGAGCCCCGATAAAGGCAATCAAATGTGAATCCGTCGAAGTCACGTCTCGGCAGAACTGGTTTTTTGTTGTGTACGCGTAAAAGCGCAAGACTACTGAAAAACGCTCGATTAGGCTTGACATGGAAAAGTGATTCACCAGTAAACATCATTGAACTCCTTTCTCTGGAGAAAAAATTAAGAGCGAGTATAAAGTCGATTGAATCATGATCCTTGTCGATTTCAATAATTCAATACTTGATTCATCTTTATAAAAAACAGACAGTTGTTCATGCGGTTAATTCGAGTAATCTTGGCTACTTTTAATTAAAAATGAACTTTTTACTTAAAGAATTCGCAGTGCCTCATTGAATTGACAATAGGAAATAAAATTTTTTATGCATTTAAAAAAAATGCATTTCAATGCACTTATATTTGAACACGAACTTTTGCTCCAGTTGAAACAAACTACTAATAAAGATAAAATTTGTATTAAGTTGGAAAAAAGTGCATTTTTCATGTGCAGTAAGGAAAGTCCATTTTTTTATGCAATTTTTATGCATTTCTTATGCATTTCTTATGCATTTGTGTAAAAATGCACTTCATTGCATTTCAATGCACTATTCACAGACTTCTGATCCGGTTGGATATACTACTACTAGACTACTATTAAACATGCAATTTTTATTCAGTTGGGAAGAATGCATTTTCATGCAATTTATATGCAGTTGGGCAAAAATACGATTTTATGGTTTTATTTTACACATTTTAGAAAAATATCATTTTTTATGCATTTCTCATGCATTTCTCATGAATTTATGAAAAAATTCACTTGGGTACACTTGAATGCACTAATACTTTTCACTTGATCCGCTTGGAACAAACACCGAAGTAAAGATGCAATTTTTATCCAGTTTCGAAAATATCAATTTTCATGCAATCTTCATGCAGACGAAAAAAAATTGATGGTTCTTAGGCATTTGGAAAAATGCACTTGTATGCACTTGAATACATTTCAATGCAATTGTACGTTTTCAAGAAGTTTTGGTTCGCTTAACAACAGACTTCCAGCAACCGCAGAATCACTTATTGGAATGGATATAAAAAAACTGAGGAGGTCGACAACTACAATAAAGCACTTACAATAAAATTCCAAGATAAAAATACGATAAGATAACCACAAGCATAAATTTTCACGTTAAAAGAAAAAAACATTACATCTCCGTATAAATACTGTCCCCCCAAAGAAAGCTCCCAATCTAATTTGCGTAATTGCACGTTTTGTAACGGCACCTCGAGCAAGCTTTAAGCCTTTTTTCACCTCCGACTCACCGCAACTAAACAAAAGGCACCTGCGCGCCGGTAATCGCGCAAATCATCGACCGGGACATCAGGCCGCGTGAAACAATGGCGCTGAAAAATTTGAATAATCCGGCACTCCGCGCGGACGGGGCAATGAGCGCGTCGTCACTTTCTCCGCAGTCACGAGGGTCTGCCTCGGAAATCCAAATCCCACAGAACGGAGGAAGCGCCGCCCGGCCGATGGTTTACACGCTGGGCCCGGAGGACGCAATCCACCTGGAATCTGCCTATCGGTTCCCACACGCGCGCGACTCGCATGGAAAATTCATTCGCTCGCGGACGCACGCGCGGCGCTCCTTGTTTTTCTTCCGGCGGGCTGCCAGCGCCCGGCAGGAGGAACTCCGCGTGCTGCATTGTTAAACGGCAATGAGGCTCTTTAATTGCTTCGCTTTTCTTGCGCGCCGATTTGAATGGGATTTTTTTTCAAGGAAATTCGCCGTGGTGCCTGATTCGAATTGAATTCAATTGGTTTTTTTTTTTTTATGAGGCATCTTATTGGGCTTAATTCTTATTAGTTTTTACTTTATTTCATTAGTATTTAATTATTTTTATTTGTGTATAATTTTATTAGTTTTTTTTTTCGGTTTTTGCACGTAGCACCTTCTTGGGTTTAATTGTTACTAGTTTTTTAGTTTATTTTATTGCGATTTAATTATTTTTATTAGTATTTAAATTTATTAGTTTCTTTTCTGTTTTTGTATGTAGCATTTTATTGACTTTTCAATTTTTAATAGTGCATATCATAGCTCTGTGATTAGCATATTTTGCATGAAAAATTACATGAAATCCAAAAGATGGAATATCGAGAAATAATCGACACCTATTTTTTATTTTTTTCAATTTGACACTTATTAACTAAGACGTAGATGTATAGTTAAAATTCATGACAAATGTAAGGTGTTATCATTTTTTAATAAGCGATATCTTGAAAAAAGAAAACATAGGTGTAAAATTAGAGCTATGATAGTTGTTTTTAATATTCTAGACATAGTTGAGGTATAATGAAATTTGATTTTATTTTTCGTGCAACGTTTCAATTATGATAATGTGCAGAGTAATTAGGTAGAGTATAAAGGAACATTTTATTAATTTAATAAGAGATTTACTTCATTCATAAAAACCCACACGTAAATAAAAAATCTTTTGGAAAAATAATTGAAAAAAATCTGATAAACGAATTATAAAATTATTGTTTATTTTTCATCATCTCAAGGAACATATAATTTTCTCTTTTCGATATTAAATTAAATATGAATCACAGTTAGGTTGAGTACAATATAAATTTTGCAAGTAAAACATAAACTGAAATTTAATTATAGCATTGAGTATTGAGCATAGTAGTAAATTAATTAATACACGATTTACTTTGCTGATTTATCGCGACAAATTCAAATATTTACTAATTAAATACACGCTCCGTAAATTCAGTAATGAAACAGCGAGCCGCAATATTAATCGCAATTAATTTTAAAAAGATTGACAAAGCTGATTTATCGTTCTGAACTTTATAGCAGTATAATTGTGCCAATGCTATCGAAAAAAAAAATTCCACCTATTTGTCAATTCTCCCTTCGTAAATGTTTAATTAAATTTACCGGCGGTTTCATCAAAGCCTCATAAACGTCCCTCATTTAAGAAACAATAACGAACGATCGACTAAATAAGAAGTAGCTTACATCCACCAATAACTGATACAACAATAAATTAACTACTCCGCGAGAGAAGCAAAATCACATAAATCACAAGCAAAGCCACATAAATATAAGGTGCAAAATAATTAGTCAAGGCAGAATTTCAATTTTGCAATACATTCCTACCTAAAAATGTGCCATTCCAGACGATTATATCTCGTGATCATCGTATCACATGGTCCAGAGTGTACCAACTGAATTCACACCGAGGTCCTCATCCAGAGTTTACTGAGAAAATTATTTTAATAATTTTACTACGAGTTCAGTAAATTGGTTACAGACTGGAAATTTGAGACATTTTATGAAATTTTTTAAGTAATCTCGTGAATATTCATTAATTATATAGTCAGTAATATTTCATAGCTATAATTTATGATCATAAGCCTCTAAATGTCAGTGTACAACCAAAGCACTGTACTATAAAAAATAAGTAAAAATTTAAAAAATAAAACACTTTTCTCAGTTGCACTTTTAAAATTTCACTTACCAAAGAAGAATAAGCCCTTCAGATCGACTCATCGTGACTATAGGGACAGGTTTTCACGTCCATCCAGGATACCCTCGTGTTTTTCGCGAAGTGACCTCCTACGTAACCTCGGCGCCGACTGTCGACGCCTGCCGCCAAAGCGGAGCGTTGCGAAAAACTGATCGGCGCGTGCTCGCGGCTGACGCAAGTCGCTGCGTGGGCGGAATAGCGCCGGGTCCGGACGAGATGAGATCGAGATCGGCGGTGCATTGTCTGCGCCCGGGAACCGACGGATCGCAACGCGGAGCCCGTCTCCGCGGGATTTGTCGGCGAATCGCCCGGAAAGATTATATAAGTTTTGGAAAGGCGTCCAGGCTAATTGCGACGCGGCGCAGAATAAGATTGATTATGAGCGAGGATCGCCGCTGGAGTATACTGGGGAATCCTTTCTCGAGCGGAGATCCTGCGCTGCGATGTCGATATATTATACGCGGAGTCTATAAGAGACCAGCTGTGAGTGGATGATCAATTCGCAAGCAGGACTTTCATTTGGGTTCTTCTTACTATTGCATGTGTCAGTGGACGCTTTGAGTTGGGTGTTTCGTAATTGGTGAAGTCATTTTTATCACACTCGAAATATTGTCAGAGCGTAAAATACAAAATGCATGATTCACGTCGCACGAAATACTCAGATGGAAAGAGATTTTCGATGAAAAATTATACTTTGACATGTAGTACGTTGTGTAGTCAAAATTCGAGGTGTTCTCAATCTCAATTTTACCGCTAGTACATTTTTTATGCAATTTATAAACGAACTACTAATAAAGGTAACATTTTTATTAAGTTGGGAAAACGTGCATTTTCCATTTGCACTATAGGGAAAATCCATTTTTTATGCAATCTTTATGCATTTCTTATGCATTTGTGACAAAATGCGCTTAAATGCATTTCAATGCACTTGTACTTTTCACGATGCACTTATATGCATTTCAATGCACTTGTACTTTTCACGGTGCACTTATATGCATTTCAATGCACTTGTACTTTTCACGATGCACTTATATGCATTTCAATGCACTTGTACTTTTCACGATGCACTTATATGCATTTCAATGCACTTGTACTTTTCTCGATGCACTTAAATGCATTTAATGCACTTAAATGCATTTCGATGTACTTAAATGCATTTAATGCACTTAAATGTATTTAATGCACTTTAATGCACTTAAATGCAGTTAATGCACTTAAATGCAGTTAATGCACTTAAATGCATTTAATGCATTTCAAATTCTTATCCGTTTGGAAAAAAAACTACTACTAGACTCTTATTAAAGATGCAGTTTTATTCAATTGGGAAAATTGCATTTTGTATGCATTTCTTATACAGTTCGGAAAAATCACAGTTTTATGGTTTTATTTTATATATTCGCGAAAAAATTTCAATAGTCGATGACGAAGTACAAGCAGTACATTAATTTATGGATAATCAAGAGATACTGAAAATGTAACTTTTAAAATTCAATAAAATTATCCATGTCTACACAGTTTCTTAATATTTTATGAAAATTATTAAAATTTTTTTTTTATATAAATTTCTCTCAGTATACCGTAAAATAAAAAATACATTCATTCACGTGGCATTATAAATACTCAGATACTTTGACTATAGAACACATTTCACTTTTTACACTATCACAAGATATGCAAATTTTTTACTTACTTCTCTATTGTCAAGAGAAAAAAAAAGCATAGAAGCGGCATAATATTTTAGTACATTAATCACTGTAACGGAAGCGCGAAGATAAGCATAGGATGCTGGAGAGTATATCCCCGGGAAATTTTTGAAATCCGGCGTCCTCCTATATATAGCGTATATTGCATTTGAAAAGAGGTTAATCGACCTCGTCGGGGAAGAGAGCTTTTTCAGCTCAAAAGCCCTCGTCGCAGCATCGTCGCCGACTGCCGAGTCGGTAATGTCCCCTGTGTACGGGTGTAAAGGCTCTCCCGTTGAAAAGGGCCTCATCGCCTCTCCGTTTGACGAGACAATTTTCCTAACTCGCGTGCGCTTCCTTTTTCTTCAACTCGCGCGGCCTCTTCTCCCGGAAATGGTGATACCGAGTAATCCCATTTGGGAATCCGGGAAATCGAAATCCATCGCGAGAAAAAAAAATGAGAAGAGAGAGAGAGAGAGAGGACCAGGATTGCCGCCCGTCGTTTCGAGAGAATCGCGCGCAGAGTCCGCCTCTCTTCCTCTATCCCTCGATTTTTTTTTTCCTCCCTTTAGCCGAACGCGCGCCGAGGCGATGTATCGGAAAGACATTAGGCGCCGCGTCGCGGCGATAAAAATATTTCATTTATATGACTGAGCGGAGGCGCGCGCCTCCCGGGCTTCGCTCTGATTTCGCGCTTAAATTCTTAATAGCGAGACGGATCTTGGGTAAACAGGTAATTTATGTCTCGCGTGCGCTCAACATTTTTATGACTCTTTTTTTTTTTTTTTTTTTGTTCCCGCGACGTGCGGCTCGTCTGTATGGAAAATTAGCGAGTAAAATTTTTGTTTTAAAGCTTCTTTATACAATTTTAAAGTTAAATAAGACAGAGTTAAGTGAGCCTGGCTAATACTGTATTGAGAATTTTGGTTATACTTTATTGATAATTATCAATAAAGTGCTCGTTTTCTTTTGAAAAAATGAATGAAAAAAGGTGGATTTCGCGCATGCATAGTATATATTGTGGCACGCAAAGTCGACAGAGAGGCGTAAAATTGCTTTAGCACTACTTTCGGAAAGTCATTGTTTATTGTGGTCACAATGGCAAGAGGCTCACACGTGCGCCACTCGAAAATTGTGGTGAACTCACTCGAGAGTCGAGTGTCATAAACATTTTAAAGTGCATCTTTATTGCCTTTCCAAAATCTCTTTATGCGCGAGTAACCGCAGCTTTACACTCTTCACTAACCCTGAACTTCAAGGAGAAAATATTTGAATCGTTTCAATCCTAATACGAACTTCCACCTATATAATTTTTTTTTTTTTTTTTTTTTTTTTTAATAGAAAATTAAGAAAGCTGCGACTGTACGAGGTACTTGGCAAATTCTTTGGATTTAACACCAACTTGAACTTCAGGCAAAAAATATTTCAATGTTAAAGTGGTAATAAATTAATTTTAATTTTTTTTCTTAAACTTAACTAAAAATATCAATGCCGATTCTTAGAAATACGTAGAAGAGAATAGTAGATAGTTGTAAAAACCAAATTTAATCGAGTAAAAATGTCAAAATGAAATCTAAAAAAATTTAACTAGTTGTTTTTAACTTTTTTATATGTATAAAATAATTTTGATTCTTCCAATAATTCAAGTTAAAATTATAAAAATTACAGACAGTTTTAAAATCAATTCAATTAAAATCTATTCAGATTCTGAACCTGCAACCGGAAACGTTAGTAGAATTTCAGTATAGTTTTTATTTTTTTTTTTATAATTTCAATAACTTTCAGATTTTTATTTCTACACATATTTCTAACAATAAAATTTTTTTTTTTTCAGATAACTTTAAGAAGAAAAATGTGAAGGTCTTAGCCAAAATTTAAAATTTAAAGACGGCCTTAATACTCGTAGGTACAATTATTTTTTTGCAATAAAAAATTAGGAAACAGCTACGAGTAAAAGACAAACTAATCGTTTCCAAGAAAAAAAAAACTTTGCTTTTCGCAGGTTTTGAAAAGGCCACGCCACATACAATAGCTCCATCGAAACAAAAGAGTTATGCAAAAAAAAAAAAAACATTTAATTTTTACCACACGCACATTTGTTTCCTCGGAATCGCGCTTTCAGCTTCGGTGAAAGTTCGCGTGTGCTCGAGATGCGGCGTGTCGTAAACAAATCCACGCGGTCTCTTAAACAAACGAAAATACAATCCACTATAAAATAAATAAATAAATAAAAAAGATACGCGAGACATAGATCTGGAGCGCGCCGCGGCCCATTGTAAGTCCCTCCGGCGCGCTTTTCAAAAAACAAAAAGCTTTTCCCGGCGTCGTGTGCGCATGCGCATTGCGCTTTCGCGCCTCCATTATCCCGAATATGAAAATTCGCGGAACGAGGCAGGGCGAGAGAAGAAAGAGCGCGGACGCGTGAATATTCAAGGATTTACAGTCGGCGCGCCTCGCGGACGCCAAGGGAGCGACGTGAAAGCGTCCTTGTCGCTTGAACTTGCCCATTGTGCGCCTGCGCGCCGGCGGGCATCGCGTCGCGGCAATTATCCGAGTATGCAACGCCTCGTGCGACCGGCGAAAATTCCTCGCAGATCCGCGTCTCCCGAGTATGGGTATCCTCGATTTTACCAGGTGAAAATTTTCGTGGCCGACGGCTATCGCGCGAAACTTTACGAGCCGCTTGCTTTTCCGCGATAATACTTCTTTATATATTCACGCTCTTCCTTTTTTTTTTTAGATTAAAAACTACCGATTTTTTTTTGAAGATTAAAGAGATTAAAGAGATCGCTTATTTTATAACTGGGATAAATTTTATTTCGCGTGAATCAAAAAGGATAGGTACTTTTTTATGAGTTATAGCATTGAAACTTTTTTTTTTTTTTTTTTTGTTGGAAATTCGATTGTTATTATAGATAGTGAGCTTATGTAACTGGATATTGTCTGTTTCAACAAAAGCTTCATTTATCAATTTCCTTCTCGTGTTTCATATATAAGCAACTTGAATTCTGAATGTTATCGTGCAGTGCTTGAATTAGACGTGCACTTTCTCGTGCAAGTGCGATATTGAAAAAAAAAAACAAAGGTGTTTAACGTACTTATATCACAGAGTCTATAATCGCTTTAAATTGCAAAATCTCAGTTAGAGCTTCAATTAAGTGAAATTTGCCTCGACCTGTACTTTAAATCTCCGCACTTGCTAATCGCTTAATATTATCTTCCGGGTTCATTCATTTGGACTATTAAAACGTCCGAGTAAAATCACCTGCTCATCGAAATTGCACTGAATTTTCTAAAATTCAATCTGCTTCCTGAATTTAAAGTTTTATAATTTTTGTAAAATACAACGTGTAATAAGGAACACACATTTTACACCCTCACGAAATATTCCAGTGACTCGTAAACTCCATCGCAATGTTTAAGCAATAAACTGGAGGAGATCCTGTATATAAGATACCATCGTAATCGACTGCGTTGCTATGGTAGAAAATGCCCTATAAGTTTTCGGTACCTATATAATTTATTTTCTGGCGATTGCTCAACTTGTGATCGAAATTCTCATCAGATTTTTATGAAATTCTTATCAGATTGTCATCAGATTATCACCGAATTCATACCGGATTCTGATTAGATTCTCATCAGATTCAGACCAAATTCTTAATTAATATACTTTCTTCACTGTTACTTTCTTTATTTCTGCATCAAAGCACTGCTTAATATCCTTATGAAAAATGAAATCAAAATTTATCCGAAAATCCTGAATATTTTAGAGAATATGCTCATCAGATTCTTATCAGATTCAAGTCAGATTTTCATCAGATTTTTACCAGATTCTTATTAGATCTCCTCAGATTGTCATGTTAATTTTATAAAATTCTCTCAGATCGTCATCATTATAGTCTCTCAGATCGTCATCACAGTCTCTCAAATCATCATCATAGTCTCTCAGATTATCATCATAGTCTCTCAGATCATCATCATAGTCTTTCAGATCATCATCATAGTGTCTCAGATCGTCGTAATAGTCTCTCAGATCATCATCTTAGTCTCTCAAATCGCCATCATATATGATTACAGATAGTCTCTCAGATCGTCATCACAGTCTCCCAAATCATCATCATAGTCTCTCAGATCATCATCATAGTGTCTCAGATCGTCATCATAATCTCTCAGATCATCATCATAATCTCTCAGATCGTCATCTTAGTCTCTCAAATTGTCATCATAGTCTCTCAGATCGTCATCATAGTCTCTCAGATCATCATCATAGTCTCTCAGATCATCATCATAGTGTCTCAGATTGTCATCATAGTCTCTCAAATCGTGATCTTATAGTGTTCTCAGATTGTCATCAGATTCTAACCATATTCTAAGTTAAATTCTGATCAACGATGAAGTCATCAGAATTTATGAGTCGATCAGAAAAGACGATCAATTCTCTACCACGACACTCGCTATACGCATAAACCGAGCGAATTCTCACCCGCGGATACTGCGGGTGGAAAAAAAAGGAGCTCTCGAAAAAAAAACCAGTGAATGACGCAAAGTCCGGGGTGCCCGGCGTGAAAGTCGCGCACCGGGGATGCGCGTTCGCACGCACTTTCTAATTGCGCTCGTAATCGTCGGCCTGGCACGCTCAGAGATTACGCGCGTCGCGCAAACCGAGGCGCGCTTCGTTCCGCTCGACGATTCCCGCAGTCTTTCACGCTTTGCGCCTCGTTGTTTGCTCCTTTGATTTGAAGATTCAAGAGCCATTGGAGCGCGGCTTATTTGGCCTTTTTTTTGGAGGGTCGGCGTCGAGGTATTGTTCGCCGGTTTCCCATTGTTTAAGATATAGTAAAGAGCTGCTTTATGGATCATTGGGAGGCACTGCCGATTTATTTGAGTGATTATTTTTATGGGCCGGTAAAAAGTTTCCCGTGGGATATAGTTTCCGTTGTAGGGAGAGTGTCGAAAGTTACATAGTAGCGCACAACAAATAAAATGTGTCTTTTGTTACTTCGTTATATACTTGCTCGGAGTTTCAATATCTTTGCGTGAGTCACATTTTTTTGCGGGTGTTGTTATTTTAAGAATTGCAGAGAGGAAAACGACAATAAAACTGGATCTTTTGATTTCACGCCGCGTAAAATTTGCTAAGTAATGTTATATATTACAGTGCTCTGCAGAAAATGAGTGTACTTAAATCCTGCGATTGTGCAACACGACCATATACAGATTCGTAAGTATTCTGTCCAACCTTCACGGGATTAATGATTAATGGATGAAAAATAAACAAAAATCTTGTGTACACTTTTTAACTGGAGAATGACTTTCTCGTCGACTATTATTATCAAATTAAACGTGGACCCTGGTTCTTTAAAACAGCCGCGCATTTTGTAATTAAAGAAGTAGTTACACGCTGCTAAAATCGCTCTTCATCCATTTAAATCAAAATTGCGCGTAAAGCTATAATGGCACAATTTCTTTTACTGAAGATCAATTTGTACGGCAGTACATTTCACTTTTGAAAAAAAAAAAATTAAAGAGCTTCTACAAGCGGCGAATAATTCATTTGAGTGATTGTTATATCAAATATACCGACGTTTTATATTACAAAAGTATATGTACTTTTCGCTCTCCTAAATTGGTACGCACTTTCTTGAAGTTAAATATAACGTAGTGATTTCATTTGAAAGTTTCAAAAAATATGATACGATTGGGATCGTGAGCAAAGAATCAAAAGTTGATAGATAGATTGTCGTGTCATTGTCTTATTATAAAATCAGCCGCTGTTCTTTCTGGTTTTCAAATTTAGACGTGAAAAGGCGATTTAGAAAGTGCTTAAACATGTGTTCCGTTACATTGCAAAATATCATATACATCACTGAATATTTCTCCTCTTAAATTTCATTCAAACGAGCGGAAATCAATCATTTGTAAGATAAATTTTAATTTCTTGCAAAAAATTATGCTTAAAGCTCAGTCATAAACAAAAGATAATAGTTACTTAAATTAATTTAATGTGCAACATTATTGGTTTACTATGAACATGCAATTTTCTATACAATAATATCTCTGAGTTTTTCGAAAAAATTTTCATTTTATACATCTGTGTAAATTACTTGGTAAATAAATAAGCAAAATATCACGACAATCTGAGAAGAGTATGATAATCTTGAAAAAAAAAATAATAAAAAATCTGTTACAAATATTTTATAAGAAATAAATGGTAATTGCAATTACCATTTATTTTTACTAGAAAATTGACTATATTCTGTTCAATTTCTAATTAATCTTCCACCAGCTATTTACCCGCTCACCGGTAAAAGTACAACTCAAAAAAGTCTAAATATAATATCCTCATAATAAAAAGTATAAAAAATGTTAGTAATATATATTTTGAAAATTAAATATATTTTAGCCAGCGTATTTCCATTGAATCATACATAAAAATCACTTTGGTCGCTCTAAAGTCGCGACTTGAGTACCAACAAAATTTTTACGTTTCCCGAATTCATTACGCTTAAGTCGCATCCGAGAGGCACCCGTAAAACTCGTCCTCGTGGCTCGCACCATATCCCGGCTCCGGATGAGTTCTCAACGACTCTTTTTTTACCTGGCGCCGTATAAAACGCGCATCGATTCCGCCGGCCGCGAGCGAAATTGCGGGGACGCGCGAGTTTATATCCGCGCGAACTCGTACAAATTTTCTTCCGCCGCTATATATGTATAATTTTTTTTTTTTTCGTTCACTTTCCCCTTTACCGGCAATTGGAGTTACAGCCGCGACTGGGAGGACTGGAGCCGTCGAATGGAGATTCGCGAAGGGGCAATAAAATTACCTCTGATCATCCATTAATTCTTCTATCCGCGAGGAAAGTTCAAAATTACTCGCTATCAAGAGGTAGCACCACTTTCCCAAAGAACGATCGCCATCGTGGCCTGGTCTATCGATGCTTCTCGCTGAAATCGACGCTGTTGCGTCGCTCGATCGTAAGGCTAAAATTTCTGGGTGTGTAATAGCGCCTTTTGTGGTAATGATATAATTAAAGCGATCTTTTTTTAAAGGAACATTTCGGGCTCTGTGTTGCAATGGAAGAGGCGCTTCGGGTTTTTTTTTTATGCATGTAAATTTTGTAAACTAAAATTTATAACACTTTTTGCTATGAATCTAGTTACTCTTTTCGTTTCTGGTAACACTTCTTTTTCTACTCCTTTTCTACTTCTTCATCTTCTTTTTCTTCTTCTTTTCTACTTCTTCATCTTCTTTTTCTTCTACTGTTCTACTTCATCTTCTTTTTTTCTTCTTTTCTACTTCTTAATCTTCTTTTTCTTCATCTTTTCTACTTCTTCATCTTCTTTTTCTTCTGCTTTTCTACTTATTTTACTTCAGGACTTCTGATTCTTCTTGTTTAATTTAGCACTACTAAAACGTACAATTTATAAACTTCTGGACAAATTTGACTAACCACCTTGTAAAAGTGATTGTCTCCTGAGTATATTTTCTGCTAAAAATTAACTAACCCTGGGTCTATTAAGAATTCCAAAAGGGCAAGTTGTTACAAAATTACTGTTACAGTCTCCAAGCTTTCTCTCTGCATCAGTAATTTTTTCAATTTTTTCTAAAAACATACTAAAATTTGCAATATAATTTTTCTCTGTATATAAACTCTCCTTTCGTGTACTGTTTTAATTGCAAATAATTCGATTTTATTGCGACAATAAATCCTCGAAGGTTCGAATGAAGAAGAATCTGAGCGGATTGTCTGGGTAAACTAATGATACGCACTATAGTGTGAGAGTTTTGCAGGTGTAACAGAATCGCACACGAGGATGAAGCATATATGCTCTATAATCAAAAGTTGCGCAACTGTTCTCTTCCTGGTGGGATGTTGCAAGATCACGAAAATTTTGAGATTACCGCGCCGTTAAAAAATCCACGAGGCTTAAGCGCGCAATCTACTTATTTATGGATTCTAATTGTTGCAAAATACATTTGATTTATAACGTCATGACTTTTATAAGCAAAATGTATCACCACATCGAATATCGCGTGAGTTTCCCAACGCGAGGCTCGTGCGACTTTAAGAAATCTTCTGATGGATTAAAGATTTTCTTCTTTATTTTTTTTTCGAGCATCTTTCGATTCTCCATAAATATTTATTGCTTATAAATGAACGATTTATCCTCTCGTAATATTACCGAGGCATGAATTTCAAGATTCGTTAGTCGACGCTCGCTTTGCTGCATCAATCGTTAAGACTTAAAAGCTCCATTCTGCAGTCGAAATAAAAGCGCTCGATGGTTGTATAATAAGAATTTTAGGGTTTAGAATTTCTGCGGGGTTAAACTGCTGCATCTTTGAATTGTCGAACTTGAAGACGTAAATTTCTGGGTGTTTAAATAAAATTGCAATAAAAAAAATGTCGAGAGACAATTATAATTTTAAATTGGAAACTGAACAAAGGAGTATTTGAAAGTTATGTACTAAATTTTATTTGGGAAAGTGTAATAAAATTTTCCTATAAATCTCTAAAACTATATAAAAAAAACTGGAGTTATAGTTGTAAAGTCCTTCAAATATTCCATTGAATACAGACGTATCAAACTAATCAAAATCTTGTAACTCCTAAAAAATGAGATTGTAAATTTATAGCTTCCCTCGAATTTGACGGTTACTCTTTAAATTAGAATTGATGAGAAAAGTGTGCTCAGTATTGGGAAAGATTGTTTTTCTAAAAAATTTCCTAAACTGCTGATATATTTATTATCACTAAACCCACAAACCCTACATTTGGCAGCTTATTTTTAATAACTTATCCAAAATCTTTTAAATCGTAGAAATTAATGCGATGCTTCTTTTCCTGAAAGATAAAAAAGAACATAGACTGTTAATCGCTCCATTATTATTATTTTTTTTTTTTTAAGTATTCGTTACCCAACATATAGACCTTTTAGAAAAAACATTTTAATACACTTAACTAACATTTGATTATGTGAGTAATCATATGTGTTGAAAAGATTTATTTTGTATTAACTGAAAAAAAATAAAAATCAAAAATTCGCAGGTTCGTCTATCCCTCGGAACTTAGACTTGCCTCGAGGCACTACCGCGCCTCTTGATATGAGAATTAATATCATTCAAATTAATGTATCGATGATGTAAATATTTATTTTACGTGATAATTTATGGAACATTCTAAATTATAAATAAAGGGATTAAAAATCACTTTTCAAAATATTTCATGAAATTAAAATTACGACGATTCTAGTCTTCTAAAATCGAAGCTTAAAAGCTTTCGCAAGAACACACTTTGTGGCACGCGCTACGAAGTATTAGAGTACAGAGCGAAATCCAATAACATTTGATTCCACAAAAATTACTTCTCCAATCTCAATTAGAAGTTGGACGTGGTCCGTAGATTTATAACTACGGTTGAAATAGTGGAAACGTTGAAATCAGTGTTGATTATTGAAAATCAACTTTGATGTTGATAAAACCTTGATATGGCTTAAACATTAATTTGCAACGTTGGTTTCAATATTTTCTATATAAATATTCATTACAAATCTTTATTTTTAACGTCGACCAAAAAAATTTTCCTTAACATCAAGTCATAAACCTACAACGTTATCTTCAACGTCAATTTTCAACGTTAATTTCAACATTTCTCAAAAATTCGTTATAAGCTTTTATTTTCAGCGTTGATTATAATCAATGTTAAAAGTCAACATCGAAAAGAAAAGGTTTACAACAAATATGAAAGAAATGCTAAAATCAACATTAGAAAATCAACGTTGACAAAAAAAATGATTTATAAGAAATGTTTAGTAAATGTTGAAGTCAACGTTGCAAATAAATGTTTATAATTACTATAAATCTCTAGGAAATATATTAAAAAAAACCTTGAAGATTTATCCAAATCATGGTTTTATCTTCTTACACGTTGATTTTCAACGTTCATTTCAACGTTTCCATTTTCAATCAAAGTACCTCCTCAAGAATGAAAAGAAAAAAAAAGAGATCTCAATTAGAGCGACGTGAGCTCCCGCACGTTGCACAAGCTCCGGGCCGATCAAGAAAGGATAGAAGCATCATCGGCTCGGCGCATCCGGCGGCGAGAAAAGTATCTCCCCGAAGAGAAATCGTAAACGACGAGCCTCGTGACTTTCGTTCGGCGCACTCTTTGTGGACGATTATACTGCCTTCCGGCTAGAGGCCGCCGCTGCGTTTTTCAAGGTTGTTGCACTCCCGCCACTCGAGGCGCGGAGAAAGTGTCAAGGTGCTCGGCGCGCATCCTCGCACTTGACGCAACCTTAATGCGGCCTCGAGCTGCACTCGCCGATCCGGACGTCGCGACGTTTGATTTATTTTTCCTTATATGCTCGCGCGGCTCCCCAGTCGTTGTGAATTGATTTAGCGTTCGGTTTGTAGCGCGAGTGACTTTTAAGCTGAGCGCGACTTTTACGCGCGGGAATTCAAATTAAATTTATTCAAATTTTGAGAGAAGATTGATTGATGATTTTTAAAATGTGATTGCAAGTATTTAAAAATATAAAGTATCTTGTAGTGCAGATTATATGTGGCTCTGGGCATCCAGATTATTTTTTAATCCTATTTACCCATGTAAATAGAAATATATGATTAAATAGGCGTGGGAAAATTATATTGTATCAGTTGTAAGAGAATTGATGTAATTTTTGGGACAGTCGATCTTTTATGAATAAACGAATTATTGAACTGTCCAAACGAACGGGATGTTTATGCGCCACGATTCGAGTTAAATTTCTTCAATTTTTAGAAAAGATTAATGATTTTTCAAATTGCAATTTATGCGTCTCTCCTCGCTTAACAAAAAGTTTCTCTAAAGTTTTAAGACCTTGGCCAATGAGAACTTTCCAAAACGTTGATGTTATCTGCGTCTTAAATTATTTTGGATAAAGTTTGAATTAATTTATTATAAAATTTCACTGAAGACGGATTAAAGTTTGTTCAAAATCGCACTTATGGAAAAAATTATTAATTTTCTGTTTACATTACATTAATAAACATGTGGTTCTTAAATGCATATGTTATTGCTTACATAAAGTCAACAGCAAATATTTAACAAGTTATTTTTTGTTTTTGCTTTATGTTTAGATAAAGTTTAGGGCACAAGCATTATTTATTACTAATAGATTTAGATGAAAATATAATTTTTTAACAAATTAAATAAAAAATTTTAATAAACGATCTTAGTACTTAACATAAAATATTGAATAATTATTGTCATCTTAGTAAAATATTTAATATTTGGGAAAGTGTCATGTCATTTTCCAAACTTTAGCGAAATTTTCGAGTATAAATTTCTGTAAAATTTAGCTGAATCAATTATTTTTAGATGGAAAAGAGATTAATAGTATTCGTGTCAAAAACTACATATTATCAGTTACAACAGAATTTAAAATAATGTTAAGAATGGTCGATTTTTTAGAACTAGAAAAATTAATTACTGAACTGTCCAAACGAATGTTTAAGGGAAATCAATAATTCACGATTGAAAATTATAATTATTATAACATTTCTAGCCGATTTTCACAAGTGCCACTTTCGGAATTCCAGCGCGTAGGCACCGATTCGATTAGCTCTCGCGGCCAGCCGAAATTTCCGTGAATAAATAAAAAAAAGGTCGCTCGGTATTTGAATATCATTAGAGCGAGCCGAAGCCTGGGATTATAGCTCGCGTGGGCAAACTACCGAGGCATGGCACGCGTGTTCCTGGCTTCGGACCACTTTTTCCCGCCTCGAGGGACCGCGCGACCCAGATGACTCCGCCGGCCCAAATATCCGCGATGATATTTCACTTTTCTTTAGTTGGAAATTCAAATTCGACCCTCCGCTCACGGATCGAAGTGAGAGAGCCCTCCTCACGATTGTTTGACGAGCGGAATATATATGGTATTAGAAAGATATACGTCAGTATAGTTTCCTGTTTTTTTTTTTTTTTTTTTTTTTTTTTTATAAACTTTATACAAAACGTTTTTTTTTTGCTAGTAGTAAAGTAACATAAATTAGCTAATGACTTTGGTAAAGAGTCTAATGCATAATGACGAAAGTCCGCAGCGCTGCATTAAAAATCCAATTGACATTCTCTTCAATTTGTGTCATTACTTGAAAAGTCAATCTATATTCAAATTTACAAATAATAGACAAGACAAATAATAATCTGTTAAAAGCTGTACGATGAAAGGTTTCAAACCAAAACTAAAATGCAAATAAAATATATAAACTTTATTATCAACTTTACAATCATTTTTTTTTTGCTAGTAGTAAAGTAACATAAATTAGCTAATGACTTTGGTAAAGAGTCTAATGTACAATGACGAAAGTCCGCAGCGCTGCATTAAAAATCCAATTGACATTCTCTTCAATTTGTGCCATTACTTGAAAAGTCAATGTATATTCAAATTTACAAATAATAGACAAGACAAACAATAATCTGTTAAAAGCTGTACGATGAAAGGTTTCAAACCAAAACTAAAATGCAAATAAAATATATAAGGGTAGACTTAACCATAGTCCACTTTTAATGCAATATTACAGTGACATTGCAAAATCTCGTTTTAAAAGTAAGTATATTATGATATCACTTAATATATTTTACATGTCGCCCGCATGGGTCATTATGTGTTGGAGAAAATCAAAAGGGAGTGGTTTGGGCTTCAAGCGAGTGACGGCTGTGAGAACAGAGTGGAATAACATCTCGCGCTCCAGATTAGCCTGATAATTATGTGGCGGCATGGGAGACGACTTTACGATGACTCTAAAGTAATTGTGGGGATAAGTTTCGACGACGTGTTAGATGAGATGAAGTGCGACTGCGATGACAGTTAATCAAACGTAAAGTACCGCCCAATTTATCAACGATGAAATTACGTATTCTACAAGCACGTATGCTTCTTTCACTATTACTTTCTTTATTCCTGTATATCACACGCTGTTTTATCGAACTTAATTATCTCGTTTATTAGTCCGGTGGAAAATTAAACAAAAATTGATCAGTCTATTATAAATATTCTGGAGATTTTCATCAGATTCATACTAGAATCTTATTAGAGACCTCAAATTCTCATCATACTTTTATAGAATTCTCATCAAATAGTCATCATGCTTGTCTGCAGATTCTCATCATACTTTTCTCAGATCGTCATCATACTCTTCTCAGATTGTCATCACACTCTTCTCGGATTGTCCTCATACTCTTCCCAGATTGTCAGCATACACTTCTCAGATTATCATCACACTCTTCTCAATTTGTCATCATACTCGTCTCGGATTGTCCTCATACTCTTCTCAGATTATCAGTATACTCATCTCGTATTGTCATCATACTCTTCTCAGATTGTCATCATACTCTTCTCAATTTGTCATCATACTCTTCTCGGATTTTCCTCATACTCTTCTCAAAATTTCATCATACTCTTCTCATATCGTCGTCATACTCTTCTCAGATTTTCATCAGACTCCTCTCAGATTGTCATCATACTCTTCTGAGATCGTCATCATACTCCTCTCAGATCGTCATCATACTCTTTTCAAATCATCATCATACTCTGGTCAAATTGTCGTTATACTTTTATTAGATTCTCACCAGATTAAGACCAAATTCTTAGTTAATTTCTGCTCAACCTAAAGTTAAGCCAACGTATGCTCAATAATTAATCAGAATCAACATTCTGTAACGACTCATTCAGAAAAAAATAGTTAATTTTCCACCAGAGTACCTCAAATTATACCGATAAATAAAACTTGGAATTTATCATTCACCAATTGTTTATTTATTAATCCACACTAATATTCCATCCAGGATTTATCGAGAAGCGCAGAAAATTTAACGCGGCGCCTTGTAATGGCATAGGCTTGATTATGTCAAGCCCGAAGATGAAACGCATAAATCACAAGGCTATCGAATCTACGCACGCATCCTTTTCGGACGGCGCAGCCCATAAACGAAAACGAACGGCCATTGATGGGCTCACATGCACCGTCGAGCATTGATCCTCTCCTCGGTGTATAACACATCGACGAATCCGATTTCACGCTCCGTGGCTGGCGACTAACGGAAGAAGACCCCCGCCCCCTCCCCCCAACGATATTCTCGACCGAAACCGTTGCATCGAGCACACCTTGCCCGAGCCTTCCCCAAGGGTTGCTCGGCTCTGCGGACGGACGACCGCGCCATTCACTGCCATCTCACGTGGAACAATGAGATCGGCCATATTTTTTATTTATTTATTTTTTTCTGATATTCAATGTATATCAATTTCCAGGTTTCGTATAGATGAATTTGATTGATTTATTTATTTATTTGTTTGTTTACTATTATAAAGTAGCAAATGGGAAAAATGTCTTTTAAGATAAGCAGCTTGTGTATAATGTGCGAATATTACAAAATTAGTATTCCGAGTAATAAAAATCTTAAACTATAAAACTTCTTTTTAAACTCTTAAACTAAAAATAAACTAAGTAACTCATTAAAATTTCTAGTCAAATTTTTAATTGTATTTTTAAAATAGCATCAAACCATCGTTAGTTATTGACAAAATATTTATTGGGTAGATATTGAGAACAATTTTTTTTAAATAAAAATTTGTTAATATTGTAAATTAATTATTAAAAAGTGCTGGACAAATTTATTATTATTCTTTATTCATTTTAATTAAAACTACTAGTCAAATTCTTAATTGATGGCTAATTTTTTAATGGTATCAAACCATCATAGTTATTAATAAAATATTTCTCTGTAGTTTAGATTATGAGAAAAATTGTTTAATATTTAAAAAAAATTAATTATTAAAAAATACTGGACAAATTTGATTACCACTCTTTTATTTTAAATTAAAATTACTAGTGCAATTTTACCTGATTGCATTTTTAAATGGCATCGAATCATCGTGAGTTATTAACAAAATATTTATCTGTAACGTAGATTTTGAGAAAAATTATTTCGAATAAAAATTGGCCAATCTTTTAAATCAATTGTAAAAAATACCGTACAAATTTTTCGTAATGCCTTTTTCGTAATGTGGAAGACCACATGGGGCTTGTTAACCAGTGATTGTTTCGAATAAAGAGAAGCTTGTCATCGAAGCCACGAAATATTGCCAAATTCTATATCTTGCAGCCTTCTCAGCCTAATCTGGATCCAGATCTTCAAATCAATCCATCAGCTTTGAAGATCTGCAGATCTGCGATTTCTTAAACCACAATTACTTATGAAATCTGATCTCATAAGGTTACTTAAGACCTTCTTAATGAGTCCCTAAAGCCGATGAAGTATAAATTCTAATAATTGAAATAAAACAAACCGACGAAACTCGGAGACTTTCTTCGCGAATTTGTCGTGCTTTCTCCGCTCAACAGTTCCTTCCTTAATGAAGGAAGTGGAAACAGAGAATGTATCGACTTTAAAAGAAAAAAAAAATAAGCAATAGTCGTAAAAATGTTAAAATGTCATTTCAGCTTTGCTGTCAATCCGCATGTTTACAATGAACTTTCTCCTCCTAAGCTTTCATCTCGAATATTATTCGAAAAAACGAAAGCGCAAGCGACGGACGCCGTCAAAAATATCCTATTCCCCGCATCTTCACAGGTTAATGAGCCGGAAAAGAGGCGTAAAATTACGCCGATTTTGCGTCACTTTATCGCCGAAGATTTTCTCATGCACGGAGCTTAAAAAGAAAACACCAAAGAAGAGTCAACGTATAGTAGTAGTGTGGCGCAAAGTCCATTGTCTCAAATTCCATCAATCAGTCGTCAGAAATCGACTCCCGACGCGACATCCTCCTTTCTACGAGCGGCTCCGTTGCGAATTTTCCTCGGCGGCCGGTGCAGCGATACAGTTTATTGCGGATGAAATCGTGACGCTACGGGGAGGAAAGGCAGTGGCACAAAAAAAAATGAAAAAAAAATATCAGAGGCAGCTCGAGGAGCCGGGAGATTACAAATCGGCGCTGGTGTTACTCCATGACGACGTCGGCCTTGCGCTGGGAAACGACGGCGTGTTAAAATTTCTCGACAAAAGGTACGCGCGGCACGAGCTGCGCCTAGGCACGTAAACGGCAATTTGTCTGACTGCTCGATGCCGCTTATGCCGCGAGGGGAGAAGCAGACACTTTGGCAGTGGAGCTTACGCAACCAGTGGCACGCTGCCGGATCGGCCTCTCCGCTGTTGGATTCGCTGATGCGACGATACGATGATCTTTTTCTCTCTTTTTTTGCAACGATCCAAATTGCCCCTTCATATGTGGCTTTCCCACGGAAAAATCGGGAATCGGTTGCTTATCGGTGTCTATATGGGATTTTTATAGCGATGTTGCTTTTCTTCGACGCTCTCACTTTTTCGTATCGGCACTGAGCAAAGAATGCTGACAGAATTTACTCGTGTAAAATACGGAAAGCTCCCAGTAAAAATTAAGTGAAAACATAATCGAGAGACTTTTACGATTTTTGCAAGAAAAGCTCAATGAAAGCAATTTTTACCGAAGAACGGTTCGGAAACATTGGAAATTTTTATGGGAAAATCACTCTAATTTTTACGTGCAGAAACCTTTTGGTGAAGCTTTGTATCCTTTTTTCCAGAAAAGCCCCATAATTTTTACAGAGAAATCGGCACAATGTTTACGAAAAAATTCTCGTAATTTTTACAAAGCTTTTCTTCGCCAAATATCCAAGTTTTGGGACAAAATTACTGCGATTATCCGATAAAAGCTTCCGGTGCTTGCAAGTCATTCTTCCATTGAGTTTTGATCAGTATTATATATAACTTTCAACTACTTGAACACTGAAAGAATTTTTCTTCCTAAAAATTACGTGAAACAAAAGGAAAAGAATGTAATCAAACGAGCTTCAACGAAGCTTTCTAATTTTTACAAGAAAAGCTCAGTTAAAATTACGCTGATATTTCCGCAAAAATTACGGTTAAGCTCCCTCTAAAAATTATGGAACTTTTCTTATAAAAAAAACTGTAAAGCTTCGCCAAAGACTCCAAGTTCGGGTAAAAAGCTTCAAGAAAAGGAGCTTTTCCCTGATAAATTAAGTATCTCCCCTAAAATTGTCCCGTCATTACGATTTTTTGCGTAATTTTGAAGAGGAGTTTTACTGCAATTTTTTGCAAAAAAGTCTCTCAGTGTAGTTTAGCCAAAATTTTGAATTTTCTATTCTGTAAAATTGAAATAGTGAAAAATATTACTAATTTCAAACTATTTTGCTTTGATAGATATCCAATTATTTCGAAATTAGTGAAATTTCCAGTTATAATTTTGGCTTTAGAAAGTAGTTCTTGTAGTTGAGTAAATATTATTCTACTTTTAGTACAAGTTTTAATAAAAGGTAATAAATTTAAAATAATTTTTGCAAATCCATTGTTCACTGCTCGTCTACAATTACTGACTGGCAAAGTTTCGAAGCACATCCTCTAAAACGCAACTCACAAACCTCACAAAAAACTAAGCCATAATTACTTTCGAAGGAGATCAGTATCTTTAGCTCAAAATTTATTGAGCATACGTAAAACAAATTAGCGTCGCGCTAATCCGCGTCAAGTAAATCCCATACAATTTAGGTCCAAATTCCACGTTAAAAAAAAAAATGTCTGGCATCCGGCAGTCGAAAAATGCACTTTCTCTTTCTTCAGGTTCACTTAAATACCTACCTCAGAAGATCAGACAGAGATTAACCGAAATTTTATACACGATCTTTAATATCAAACTTATTCGTCCGATCGTAATTCTTATCGATCAAAGTGCATGCAGTGATACGTCACATTTATCTTTCTTACTAGATCTAAAAAAGAAAACCAGACAAAGAGTATATCCTACCAAGCCGACTATAAAAATAGCCTCACGGTTCTATTTTGTTATATACACACCTACGTATACACATACATGTATACATATATATATGGTGTACTGAGTCACCAGCACAGGGCAATAAAAGGAGCAGATAATCGACGATCTAGAAAACGCCTCGGAATATTTCAAAAAGCGCATTCCAGAGAATTTTCATTCCCCCGGCCGAGCGTTTTATCTGAGCCGGCGCTCGGTCCGCGTCAAGGTATCGCCGCCAAACGAATTGAGTCTCGCTCTTTTTTTTTTTTTTTTTTTTTTTGCTGAGTAGCGCACGTTTGCGGCTCTGCGTGTATGGGCGCGGGGGTGTTTTTCTCGGGGAAACGAAACGAGCGGCTTTTCCGGCGGGATCGCGAGGCGCCGGCCGAAGGAATTCCATTCACGGCGCCTCCTCCTTCGAAATTGATTTCTCGCGTCGCGTTATTTATCGACGGCCTCACGGCGCTACCCCGACCCGCTCAATCTTTCCTCTACTCCCGGCCCCTCCTCCTAAACTGATTTAAAGGGTTGACAAATTTATCAAAATGTACATGACGCGATTTTCGATAAACGTCCGTTCACTTACGGACGACGCCTTTCCGCTGGGTAGAGAGAAGTGGCTGGATTTTTTATTTATTTTTCTTTTTGTGGCTAGTTAATTGAATCGCAAGATTGGATACACTGGAGGAATAATAAATTAACGATTTGGTACTTTAGATTTTTCATATCACTGAGAGAAAAATTTGTTAATTTTAAGTATTTATTTACTTCAATAGTACTTGTTAAATATTTCTTTGAGTCAAGTAATTATTTTTTTGAAACTACTGAATTTATTTAGAAACAAATAAATTGATCTAGTTTTAAAGAAATATTTAGTTGATTTAAAGAAATATTTAACAAGTACTATTGAAGTAAATATTTACTTAAAATTACCAAACTTTTTTCAGTGTAAATTTGTGACATATTTGAAGTGCTGAGTAGTTTATTTATCTTTTTGGAAATTGGATACACTGCAAGAATAATAGACGATTTGGTATTTTACATTTTTTATAGATTTCTGAGAAAATTTTCGATTCATAGTTGTCGAAAGAAAGCGCAAAATTCTATAAATACAAAATTCATGGCTAATTGTACAACAACTTTAATTTTACAAGTTTACTTGCACCTTACTGTGATCTGTAATAATTTTTTTTCACAATTGTGTAATCATTAAAAATATAAATAGTTTTAATAGTTAATTAAAAAATGAATGATAATTAATTTAATGGATGATAACAATACATTTTGTTTGAGGAAGTCACGTCCCAATGAATTGGAAGCAGTTTTTTTCTAATATAGAGACTCGTAGATCGATATTTTTTGTTGATTTATTAAATATTTCAAAAAGTAGAATAATTGTTGACAAATTTTTATTGACGAAATATAGACCCACGTAAAAAAATAATTTATCATTTTGACAAGTAAACTCTGTCACTTTCTTCTCGGATCTCATCATAATACTCATTTAAGTACAGTTCAATAAGTTCCACTTACTTCGCACTTGATAAAACCTTAATATATCTTTAAATGGGTGACTGGTTATTATTAATGCATATATTTACTTTCTACATTTTTGGAGTGGAAAAAAACGTCTCTGCGGCTTACTCAAAGTATAAATGAGATGACAGTATTTTCACTTTTAAATTTCATGGGAGTGAACAAACACCTACATAAATGAAATTCTACGAATTCCATTGGAAAAAAGATTCAATTTCACAGCCGGAAAAAGTTGAGGCTATTTGTATACTTCATTTGATCATATCAGAAAAAATAACAAAAACAAATAAACTTTAATTTTAAAATTAAATATAAGTGAATTCCGTCACTATTATAGCTGTCCTTTTATAAATTTTCAATAAAAGAAAATTGAATTTTGCAACATCAATATAAATATATAAGGTATTCATTGCATTCTAATGTCAATATTAAGTTTCAATATTTAAATTTCAATATTTAACCAATTGCTGTCCATATAATTGATTGAAATGTACTTTTAAACGTTCAAAGTACTTGAACAATTACGTTACATCGAAAAGAAGCGTTTATCTCGATTTAACCACTGTTTTCTTACGCTTTCATTAAACACAGATCAGTCTCAAGTTATGAAACGCAAATACTCGTTTTCCTCGTAGAAAACACTATACTACACTAAGCCGTTTCTCGATTTTTCCTGAAAAACTAAATTAGCTTATAAAATATTTGCTCGGACAAGGTCTAACCGGAGCTAAAATCCGCCGCAAACACAGTTGCCCGATGGTTGCAGGTAGTAACCTGCGGGTCGGCGTTGCCCAAGCCTTTCAAATGGGTCTCTCTTTCTCAAGCGCTTCGGCAATCACCGATTTTCACTCCAGAACATCCGCGGGTTCTTTGCTGTAAAAACAGTGAATTTCGGGCTGCGCGCAAACAAGCCGCGTTCTGCATGCCTGTCGTTATGTGGCAACGTGCGATGATTATCGCCGTTTTCTTTTTTTTTTTTATTTTTCGTTTCTCGGTTGACCGCGTCTTAATCAACTCGTTGTCGGTTGTTAAAGCGAGCTCCGTGCAGAAATAAAAGTCTTTTATCCAGAATTTCGTATTTTTCTCAAAAAGAATTTAGAACAATGCCAAAATTATTACCGTTCTAAAAAAATAAAAAAATATTTGTCTTTTTAAAAAAGAAAGTAAAAAATAAGGAGGTCGATGCATATTAAACATTTGTATATTAATTTGATTACTTTTTATTTGATTTGCAAGTATTTATTTTAAATTTTTTATTTGAAACTTATTTTTAGGTTTTTTTTTACATATTTCGAGACTTCAAGAAAAATACGAAAGTCGGACTAAAAGCCTGGGGTATCCGTACTTTTATGAGAAAGTTCTGCATAAATTATACACAAAAATTTTCTAATCAGAATTTGTATAGATTTATACAGATGTCTTCTCAAAAACTGCAGAAAATCTGCACAAAAATTTTCAGTAGATTTTCTGCAGATTTTCTGTAGAATTTATGTAGACTTTAGACAGAAAAAATCTCAAGAAAATATTGGTATAGATTTTCTACAGAAATTATTTAAAAATCTGTATAACGACTGCGTAGATTCTTTATAAAATTTATGCATACTTTTTTCCTAAAGGCAGCCAGAACTTTTCCCAGATTTTCACAGTCAAACTTGCTCTAGACTTGCCCAAAATTTTATTTTTTCACGGGTGACTTATTCGCACTGATGACTAAAACTAATCTAAGCTTAGAAAGTTGTTGTAAATAATATAAATTAATTTTAGAATTAAGAATTAGGTATTTAATTCTACCCATAGGAAAAAAGTTTGTAGAATCTTCTGCAGACAGTTTTACAGAAGATTTTGCAGAAATTCTTCATTTCTGCAGAGCAATTTTTGCAAAAATTATACATAAATTTCTGCAAAAATGTCTGTAGAAAAGAATTTCTGCAAAAATGTCTGCAGAAAAGAATTTTTGTAAAAATGTCTGCAGAAAAGAATTTCTGCAAAAGTTTTTTCAGAATTTTCTGCAGGCGAAAACAGTGCAGAAAATTCTACAGTCTTTGTTCCTGCGGGTCATATCACTGTATCAAGTAGCTAAATTCTTTAATTTAAAAAAATAAGAAAAAAAACAACAAAGAAACCGATATTTGCGGTCGCTATTCTTAAAATTGCGCAACGCAAAATTTCGAGCCCACGGCACGCGCCGCACGCGAATCACACGCTCGGACGGTCTGTAGGATCGCTTCGCGCCTTTGATTCGGCGCTTCTGTTGTCATCAGGAATGTGCTCGTATTGCGGACACCTTGCCAGACAAGCTAATTACTGGCGTTTCGGGGGAACAATGAGGTGTTGTTTCTTATGTAAAGGAACGTGTCCTCCTGAAATCTTATGTAAAAACGCGGCGCGATTACCGCTTCTGTCTGTCGAGTATAGCGAATTATGTGCGCGTATCAAGAGATTCGCTTTTTGCGAAGGTTCCCAGGAAAGTAATCCCGAGAGTCGTGGCGTAGAAAATTATGGTAACGGTATTAAGCCGCGCTATTTTCACACAATACAAATTTATCGTAAGTGCTTGCTCTCGCGCGTTAAAATTTCGAAAAATTTATTTCTTCATTTTACTGCGAATGGAGATGTACTCGTAATGCGAATATTTTGTGAAACGTTGATAATAGTAATCTGTGTGTAAAATTTCTCGTATTTTAGGTGATAAATATAATTTTCTTCTAAATTAAATTTTTTTTTTTTATTTTATGAAAATGTGTAATAAAAAGCCTGCCTGAATAAAGATGTACTGATCGTGATGCAAATATTTTATGAAACATTACTTTATGATAATCTTAATTAGAGTCTAAAATTTCTCGTATATTAAGTGATAGATAATTGTCTTCTAATTTTTTTAAATCATTTTTATTTTATGAAAATTTATAAGAAAAAAGTCTATCTGTTCCACAGCTAATTCGAATAAAAAAGAGGAGGCCATTAATTAGAAATGCATTTATTTATAAGTATAACTGTTAAACTATAGAATTAAATCTCGTTTTTTTTTTTCATTTTCAAGTACAAGATCATTCTGCAGGTAAAAATAGAAAATGACACGATTCTGATCCACTAAGAGTATAATGACTTCTTTTTACAATTCAAAAAAAAAAAAAATTCTCGTTTACATATAACAAAAACCTCGAAATTCTTCATAACGTTTCTTATCATTCATAAAAGTATACCTTACTTTTTCCATCACTTATCCTTCATAACTCTTTAATAATTTGCTGTTAATCCGTATCCCTTGTTATAAATGATACTAATTTAATGAGTATACCAGGCGTTTAAGTATCCAAACTTTTTATATACCATTAAAAAAAAAAAATAAGCGGATATAACATTTTAGCTGCTAATTATACATTTCAGATCGCATCTAAAATTACCAGATGAAAAAATTTAAAAAAGAAATCAAATATATATATATATCTCGAAAAGAGAAATCTCAATCTTTCAGAAAATCTTCCCCCGAGTAAAATAAGGCACATGCACCGGTCAATTTCCCGGCGTAGGCATACATATTAACAACGCGCTTACAATCCCAAGGCGCGCTTCGCGGAGCGTTTCAAAATTAGCGCCTTATGATTTTTGACCGAGCGCATAGGCGCGTATTTGCACTTTCTCCGCTCATCTTTCGTTTTCGTTCGGCTCGGCTCATCCAACCCCGGTATTTTTTATTATTTATGCGGGAGAATAAATAGAAAAGAGAAAAGCGCGCGGCGCGCTCTTTTGAAAAATATTTTGGGATGTATGATGACTTTCTTCTGTGGCGTAACCTTTAAGAAGCTCCCAATCGAGTATAATTTTCCTTGCCCTTTCTCCTACCGCCCGTGAATTTTTAATTAATTATTCAACTTAATTAATTACTTGAATTAAATACCTAGTGTAAATCTAATTTATAAATCATTTATAAATCGAACGTTTGCATAATAAAAGATCATTTTATTTTATTTTATTTTTTATGCTACGTTGAACAGAAAATGTTTACAAGACTTAAATTAGATTTTAATCCTCACTACGAAGTCTATAAGCTGCTTCACATTGAAACTGATGGGATTACACGTGGTTGAGGTCTCGCGGTGATTCTATGTCTTAAAATTAATCGCACGTGCAGCGTTTGTCATATAACTTGATCGATTACACTGTATAGATAAATCTACATTATATTATTTCTTATGCCGATCTATTTATCGCCTCGCAACAATAGTGTACTAACTTTTAATTCAAAAGGTATATATATATATATATATATATTCATTCATTATTTAATTCGTTGTAATATCTTTTCATTCCTTCGGCATTTTCTCAATTGCAACACCAACAGTAATTTGATTTTTTTTTATTTAAGTATCCCCTTAGCTCGGAGGAGCACAAAACACGAGGACTCAGGGAACTAATCAAGAGTCAACAGTTAGAACGATGATGATTGACCATGACGCTATCAAAAGATCATGAAGATCAAAAGTCGAGAGATAAACGAGAAATAGATGTAAAAAAACAGGGATCGAGGTAAAAGAAAAAGAAGTAGTAGTTCGGTTGCTTAAAAGATACTTTTATGACCAAATAATTTTTTTTATGTAAAATATTATAAGTAGCATTTATGTTTCTTTTTAAATCATTTTAATGGGTCTCTCAAAAGTCAGATATTATCGCTTTTTTGTTGAAAATGTTTATAAATGTCTAGATAAATTAAAAAAATGTTAATTAAAGTTTACATGTCGTTCGATTTGCTTCATTTCAGTTATCAAACTGTTTAATAATGTAATGATCTAACGACAAGTTGGCAATCTTTTATTTTCGTAATTACTCCAAACTCGAACTTCTCAATTATCGTGAAATCAGGAAGCTGCATATTCTACATCACGATGCCGCGGTTAGAAATAATTAATCCATTATCGAAATTACGCAACATCTAATTTGTTTTACATAATAATTTATATCTTTGAGGCAATAAAATAATATACTGTAGTTCTTATATTCCAGGGATTAATTATTAATTCGATACGATCAAATCTGAAATGTAATTATTATGTAATTATATTTCAAAATATATCCAAAGTAGAAGGTTCATTTCAAGGTTTATCGCAAAACTAGTAACTTGAATAAATAAACGAAGATCTTAAAATGTGACTTCTCTCCGTCGCATAATTAAAATATCCTCAATGTAAGTAAAATAAAAAAAGTTCGTATGTTTATAAGACTAATTAAAAAAATTTCGTAGACTCGTCTGACGAAATTGAGCACTTTCTGCGATTTCTTAAAAAAGCAGGAAGATATTAAATTTTAATGATAGCAATAAAAAAATCTTGATGAAATAACAATACTCCACGAGTTCCCAGACTCTCATTTTCAACTCGAAGACTTCCATGGTACAGAAAAGCGTAGAGTCGATGATTCTGACTGTTCACGACAAAGTCAGCAACAAGCAGTCAAAAAAGAGAAAGAAAATATTCGATGCCTTGATTAAAGCTCACGAGCTTTAGACATCGAAGATTGTAGATTATTAATTCAGACATCAAAATTTATTAAATTTATAAAAAAAAAATCTGTGAAAAATACTTAATATTACATTCATCTCTGTGACATAACGACCAAAGTAATTAAATTCAGAGTTATTCCATTTCGTTTTTAAATTTAAATAAAGATAAAATATTAGAGCTTTTTTTCAGCAATCTAAATTGTCCTAATTTTCAAAGGTGACGATACTACTAAAGTGAAATAAAAGAGCTTGCCCAGTTGCCCGTTTTAAATAAATAAATAAATTATTTTTTTAAATAATTCATTAACTAGTAGTAGTAGTAGTAGTAGTAATAGTAGTAGTAGTAGTAGTATAGTAGTAGTAGTAGTAGTAGTAGTAGTTCTTTATTTCCATATATAATAATTCATTTACTAAATAAATATATTTATATATAATTTGATTAATTGATTTATTATAATAATTGATTTATTATAATAAATCAATTAATAAAATTCTTTAATAATTCAAAAAATAAATAAATCAATAAATACAATTTTTTTAATAATTCAAAAAATGAATAAGTAAATGAATTCCTAATTAAAAAAAATTCTAAACTAAAATAAAATCGTAATCCCATCCGTAACACTAACGCAACGCTCGGTTCACCAGCGCAAAGCCATGCCACAGCTCGCTCCCGAATCTCTCGACTTGACCGTGTTACGGAGGGCCGGGACTCGGGAGGCCAGTGTCCCAGCGGCCGGCTCGCGGGGCCTCCGCCTAAAAAGTGAAAGGGGGAAGAGAACAAAGTGCCGCCCCCCGGGCGCCCCCGGATGCGCGACGAAACGGGCGACTCATCATCATCTCGGCGGTCCGCGACCGCAGAGCCGGTCGACTTTGGTGGTCGCGGCGACGACCCTCCCGAGGTGAAAGTGAGCCCCGCCGCCGGTCGCTTATCTGGTCGCTTCGAAAGCCGCGGAGGAGGCGGTTCCGCGTAATCGCTTCCACGTTCCAGGACTTTTCCGGACGTGTCCACGCGGATGCGCCGCTAACAAGCGAAACTCTTCCTTTTTAATGGACGGACGATGTTTGCTTTGGTCAATAGTATAACCAGAGTAGCACTGCTGAGAGAATTTTATCGTAAAAAGAATGGAAAGCTCTCTGTTTAAAAATTACGTGGAGTAACGTAATCGAGAGATGGTTTACACTCGAATGAGCGAATGATATTTATTAGTATTTTTTATTATATGCTCCTTTAATTTTTTTCCAGTAAATTATTTTTAAAGTATTTACAGGTTTGATGCTTTTTATCAAATAACTTTTACCGAAAACAGAAGTATTTAACATTCGTATTGTGACGAATTATAAAGCTCTCCACTAAAATGTCAAAGCTTTTCTTGGAAAAATTGAGATAAAAATTACACTGAGAGAATTTTATCGTAAAAAAAAACGGAAAGCTCTCCGTTTAAAAATTACGCGGAGTAACGTAATTGATAGATGGTTTATACTCGAATAAGCGAAAGCTATTTATTATTACTCGTTTAATTTTGTGGGAAAATTATTTTTCGAATATTTAATTACTAGAAATAATTTAAGTATGACGCTTTTTATCAACTAATTTTTACCGAAAATAGAAATAGTTAAGATTCACATTACGGCAAATAAAGCTTTCTACTAAAATTTAAAAACTCAACCCATCCAACTGGGATAAAAATTACACTGAGACTTTTCCTCTCTTATAAAATCCTCTCTTAAAAAAATGATAACCGGATGTTGTGAAACCTCGAAAACGTGAATGTGATTGATTCGTGGATTAATATCCAGAATGACGCCAAAATTCAACATTTTTATCCTCAAAAATGTGTCATGAATAAGTAGTAGAAAGAGAAAGGAGACCGCGCGAAGCGCACTGGATTTTGTTCGTCTCGTGAAAATTACGGTGAAGCTCGTTATAAAAATTACGTAAAAAAATGTAATTGAAGGAGGTTTAGCGAAGCTTTACAATTTTTTTAAGAAAAGCTCAGTGAGAAAAGGCTGATTTTCCCGCAAAAATTACGGTAAATCTCTCCACTAAAATTTCAAAGCTTTTCTTGTAAAAATTAGAATGCTTCGTCAACCCATCAACATTGAGATCAAAATTACACTGAAAGACTTTTCTCGTAAAAATTAAGGTGAAGCTCATCATAAAAATTACGTGAAAAAATGTAGTTGAGAGAGCTTTAGCAAAAACTTTATAATTTTTATAAGAAAAGCTCTATCAGTGAAAATTATGTATATTTTCCCGTAAAAATTACGATTAATCTCCTTGTAAAAATGATGGAGCTTTGGAGCTTTTCTTGTAAAAATTTGCAGTGCTTGCAAGCATCTCTCGATAAAGTTATTTCACGTCATTTTTAAAGGGAGCTTCACCGTCCTTTTTATGAGAAAATTCGAGAGAATGGGAAGTGTATTTAACGATGTGTAGAAGCTTTCCATTTTAGTTTGATTGTTGGTGATCGTTCAGTGTGTAATGGACATAATTAAAAAATTAATCATTGTACTTTGTTGATTTGTATAAGTCAACTTCATTCATAAATCACATTATCTTTCTATTATTGAGATCTTTTTATTATGCAAGAGTATATAAATTACTATTTTATTGCGTAATGTACAACGCATTGTGTTGATATATATATACATATATATACATTCTTATCGTTTAAATATTACAGTGAAATGTGACTCATCTTGTTTAAACCGTTAATAATCGTTATTATTGTCTCGGTGTATCTCAAAGGTCGTATTGTTCCTACCTAAAAAGTTTCGTAGTAAATTTATTTCGTCAGAGTCTAAACGATGATCTATAAAGAAATCATTTTCGTGTATTAATTTAATTAAGATTAAAATCGCTAGCCAAGGTTTTATGTAACTGAAGCTAATTATATCATGTCGTTATTTGTAATTAAAAGCGTTAATTATGTTATTTCAAATGAGCACGTCTGAAAATTCGTAATATTTACCCCCTTTTAAAATGTACATAATTTAATTACGTATTTTAATTTTGATAATGTAAATGTTATTAAAATTGTTATTTAATTCAGTATCACCTTATTTATTTTCAATATACCAATACACTACAAGATATTAAAATATTTGTTTAAACTTTTTGCAAAGAACTTATTAATCTATAGAGAAAAATTACAAAAGCAAAAAAAGGAATAAAAAACTACGATAAATGGAAGTCTATAATTGAAAAATTCTATTTACAAATTAATTAAGTAGCCCAATCAATAAATTGATCGAAAAGATAAATTGATCGAAAAGATAAATTGAATGAAAAAAAAATTTCTTGTAAATCCTAATACGTCAGAGTTAATCTCCAAAGCCACTTCCACTATTAGCTTCCGAAGATAAATTGAATGATAAACAGCCGGAATAGCATTGTAAAAACAGAAGATCAATAAGGAAATTTAAAAACACCAACTTACAATTATGAGTATGTAATTATATCGTAACGCTGCAAGATGAGAAAAGACCGGAGCTTCGCAATAAAAATAGCGTTTTTTTTTTTTTTTTAATAAATTTATATATACTAAACTGAGTAAATAAGTATATTATTTATACATTCAAATCCTTTTTCTATTTCCGCAAATAATTGTTTTTTAAAATAAATTTACTTAGAAAATAAATAATGCGATTTTCATTACGAATCTCCAGACTTTTTTAATTTTCGCAAATAATATTCTTTTTTTTTTAAATAAATTTACTTAAAAAAAATAAATAATGCGAGTTTCATTACGAAACTCCAGACGTTTGTCATTTCCACAAATAATTCTTTCTTTAAATACTTAAACAAAGTAAGGCGATTTCTGTAGCAAATCTCCAGTACTTTTTAATTTCTACAAATAATTATTTTTTAAAATAAATTTACTAAAAAAAATAAATAAATAAACAATTCCAGATTTTCATTGCTCAACTCCAGCCTTTTCTCGTTTCCTCAAATAATTCGCGGCTCCCATCGAACGGAGAATCCCTTTGGCCGATCGGAGCCGACTAAGCAGCGTCGGCGGCGTCGAACGAGCGACTCGACTGCTCAGACCTGCCTTATCCCGTCGTATCCACCGGCCATCCGTCGGATGAGATTACGGCCGAACGCCAGGTGAACGAAAGGAGACGGGGAAGCCGAAAACTCCTCGGACTTTCATCTCCTCCCTTTCTTCGGGCTTTCTCTCTTAGATGCCACCGGCGTTCGACTATCGTCGGCTGTACTGCTTCATATCGGCTGAAATCCCTTTGCCGGGGCCGAGATTCGCCTGGCCGATATTAAATTCGCGCTTCTTTCCGAACTTCGGATGACCTCGGATGTCTTCGCTGCCCGAGTGGACCATTGCGAAATTCCTTCATGCTGCCGGCTACCACGGGTAATAGGGTAAGAATGAAAAATTCTTCTCTCCCTGTCTTTTTCTCGTTATTTTCTAATTGAAAGTTTATCTTTTTTTTAGAGAATTCGTATACCTTTTTTGTATATTTCTACAAGGATATGAGTTTTATAAGTTTGCAATGAATAATGAAAATTTATAGGAGATTGTAATCTTTATAGTTCGTTTTTAAATTGATTATTTATTATGTAATGGTAACAGCTGGTAAGAATGAAAATTTCTAATTCTCCCTGTCTTTTTCTCGTTATTTTCTAATTGAAAGAAAAAAAATCTTTTTTTTTTAGAGAATGCACCATTTTGTATATTTACAAGGATATGATTCGTTTTTAAACTGATTATATGATTCGATGATTTTAAAAGTGATAAGGGTGTATAAAAATTTAAATTTTAAGTGAAAGTGAATGTAATCATTTTTATGAGATTTACTCATTATTCCTAAATAAATACACAGTAGGCTTCTTACTCAGCCATGCTGATCACGTTTTTCCCGTTATTTTCTAATTCAAAGTTTATCTTTCTTTGCAGTGATTTTTTTTTTTTAGAATATTCAATTTTTTATAAATGCCTATAATCAATGAGCTTGAATAAAGAAAATGTACATGAGATTGCAATATTCTTGATGATGCATTTTTTTAATTGATTGTATGATTTTAAAAGGGATAAAAGCATATGTAAAGAAATAATAAATGATTTAAATTTAAGTGAAGGACATAATTTTGGAGAATCACTCCTTATAATTGATAAATTATTAACTAGTTATTTTTTAATTGAAAGCTTATTTTTGCAGTGATTTTTTTTTAAGAATCCATAATTTTTTTAAATTGTTACAATTAATGAATTCTATAAGTTTACCATGAATAAGCACGAATAAAAAGAATACGTCTAAGAGATCGTAATTATAATGATTAACTTTTAAATTGATTCTACAATTTAAAAATAAAAGCTAACGTAAAAATTTAAATTTTAAATGAATGTCATAATTTTAAAGAATATCTCATTATTAAAAAAACTAAATATTCCTTTACCGTACAATAAATCTTAAAAATCTATTAAAAATAATTTGTGAAAACTATATAAGCTACGGTCAAAAGGTAACACTGGCGCCGCGATCGTTTAGCTAAACGTTCGCATAAAAAGAGAAATTTAATAATCTAATGGTAATGAGACATCTTTAATTAGCCAAACGGCGGAAAGAAAACGAGAAGATGGTCCTACACGACGAAATTTTTCGAGAGAAGAAGAAAGTGGCCCGCCCCAGCCGAAATGGAATGTGCGCTGCTTAAGCATCCACGCGGAAGCAATTAAATTTCACGGTTTTCACGAAACGAACGTTGCAACCAATATACCATTCTCACCATAAAATAAATGCAATTTACCAACAACTTTAAATCACCTCGCCAAAATTCAAAGCACCTCGCCGCAAAGAATTTATCTTTTACAGCATCTGTAAAGAATTTAGATGCGGCCCATTCGCCGTTTTAAAATTATTTACAGAAAGTTTATAGTGCACCCAACGAAGTATTAAATCGTCAAATAATTTCCGCTCAAAACCCATGTATTAAATCATCATTGCATCGCTCTATAAAGGTAATATATAAATGTATCGACCGTAAAGATCGACCGATAGATAAAGTACTTAAATTGCACTGATCTTTTATGCTACATAATCAACCTGCGAGACAACAGAGGCTCGTTTGGAATTTAAAATTTTTTAAACATTAAGATGTTTATGTCAAAAATGCATGTGTGGAGAAAAAGCACGTGTATTTTACGTAAGCCGTGGCAGTAAACTTTGTCGTTCAGAAAATTTCATAATTGCACCTGATTGCATCTCCTCAGCGCAACTACTCAACCTGAACGAATGAATCTGACACTAAACGTGACTATACATATGTACATATGTACGGTATATGTGTACATCGGACTATATATATATGTAAAATCGTAACAACATAAAAGAATGTAGGTACGTTGCATTAACGTGAAAAAAATCTTGTAACTTTTGTAATAAAAAAAATGTCACGAAGTAGAGTATATTCACCTTGAAAGAATCAAGAAATGATCCAGCATTGATAAGAAACTTTTGTCTTTGAGTTGAGCATAATGAAAAGAAAAAAATGTCATTTTTTTTTATGTATTCTCGCGCTTCGCACGATGAAATTTTGTATGTTAAATAATCAATCGGAACGTTATTCACTTTATAAGATTTATAATTAAAATAGATGTTAGAATAATTAGAAAATATTATAATATACTTTTTGTGCCTTTCAACGGGAAATTTGTCCTTTCCGATGAAATTCTTTTCTAAAATCTTTCACACAACTTGTCGTGATTTTTTTAAAGAGAAAATTTCTGTTTTATTAATGCTTATATCCATTTACGAAAGAAAATTATAAAATAATTAATCAAAAAACTTAAGTAACCAAGGCCACAAGATAATGCCATTATTCTGAAAATTTCTTATAAACTAACAACTAAGGTCTAACACTTTCGAATAATAAAAATTGATTTACAGTTTACACTTAACTGTTATATTCATTTTATATGTTTAAATAATTTAAGTAAATAGTTAAAGTAATGGTATGCATAATTATTTTTGAAAAACGTAAATATAAGTAGACTTAATTAAGAAAAAAAATATATAAAAAAAATGCGAATGTAAATATTAGCCTGCAGTATTCTCTAATGGGGATGAAAATCGTTTGACACGCCGATAAGGAGGAAAATTTATGCCACCTGCGTACAGCGACGAATTACCCGTAGGTATACGCAAATTCCGCGCTAAAATCGATAATACAATGCGAAGCGAGGCTATAACGGTACTGCCTCTCGGCTCGACACGCGGAAATTTGCAAGATTTCTCCCAGGAGCGACTTTCCATCCTCGGGCGTTGATCCGCGGGGACATGTGTGCCCGAAAGTCGAACACCGACGATGTTTTGGGTCGGAACGGCGTTCAAGGTCAGAGGCACCTGGCCCAGACGGCGAAATCGGAGTCGAGGCTGGGGATCCATTCTTGATCGGGGTCCGCCGTGAAAGTCGCCGGCGAAGAGACGCGCCTCCCGAAAAACCGGTATTTTCGTGCTTTCGAGGCGCGGAGACGATTCGTCGCCCAAGTGTCCTCTTTTACCGGCCCAGGCTTAGTTGTTGTTGTTATTATTATGATTAATTAATACTATAATAAGAAAGTTTCGCCAATTTTGGAATCTTGGAGGATTCGAGAGTATGGATTTTCTAATTTTTCTGGATTTATTTGGGAGCGCGAATTTGAATTTGAAGTCGAAGCTCGAGAAAGTTGACGGAGAGGTCGATGAATAAATATATGCTTCCGGCAACACCTCTATAATCGCATATGAATTGACATATATTTTTAAATCTCCATATTCAATGCGGAATACATTAGAAGCAAAATGAATTTCTAAAACAATAAGCAATTGAGGATAAGCCTTCTCCTAGACGGAAAAGAATATTCTTTAATGTTCATGCCTACTACAGAATTTTAAATATGTTTAAGAAAAAAAAAATAAATTTCAGTCAATTTTTAATAAAATTCTGAAAACGAGGAGTTACCAGAAATACTTCCTACAGAGAAGCATTTCAGGCCAGTCTAAGAACCTGAAAAATCTTAAGGGGGTCATATACCAATAAATTTGGAATTACAAAAAGACCTGCAAAAATAAAATTATAGAAATTAGTAAGT
>JAWWEN010000038.1:25451425-25477103 GCA_035582955.1 Sycophila texana
AGCGAGGCCGAAATGGCAACCTGCACAAACGGGCGCCGTGGCGGAAGTTGGCACTTTCGGCCCGCTAGGCAAAAAAAAGCATTCGCGGTAAAGCATTTCTCCGGTTGTGGAAAATAAAAATTAAATACTTATTTAAGAAAAAACAAAATTATTGTGCACAATAAAATAACAAATTTAACGCTATCTTGAAAAAGAAAAACATAATACGTAAACTGAGAACAAAGTGTTGCAAAAATTACACTGTGGCAATTTTTATCTGAGAATTCAGTCTTTGTCATTATCACGGACAGATAGTAACGTTTACAATCCTTTTTTTCTCAGTGTAAGCAAATATAAATAGACGTACATAAATAAATGGTTCGCTTAGAAAACAATTTAAAAAACATAAATGCTTAAACATTGATTAAGAATAAAAATTATTCAGTGAACACAATTAGCCAACGAATGAATTTCTCTTTACACCCTACTGGAAAACGGTACGTTGATATCATGGGCGATCCAAGTTGTATTTTGCGGTTGTCATGCCATGTGTCGCTTTTCAGTAGGGCAGAAAGCTTTGAGAAACTACTTACAGAGTTGTTGCCCCAAGAGGCGGCGAGTTCTGGCGTGGTTGCCTGCAGATAGTGTACTTGAACGGTAGGACTGAGGAGGATAATGTACTCGCCATTGTTGAGATCGAGTCGCCTATTCCAAACGTTGGTGGTGCAGGCCTGCTTGAACTCCTCCTCGAGGCGCGCAGCCACGCTTTCCTCGTACGGTGTGTAACGTGACTCTGCTGGACCCTTGTAAAACCAGGAGCAACGGCGAACTTCCGTCACCGGTCCAGTCCAGTACACAGCCGATCGTTGACGTCTAAAAAATATACGTACATTAAAAAGAGACCAGATAAAAAAAAATGATTAAATATTCATTCTACATTTACAGGAATGGTAATATCTTTAAGTAGTATAATAATAATCAAGAAAAGAAACTAATTTCAAGCAATTTTAATCAAACTATGAAAAATAATGGAAACAAGGATTTACCAAAAATGATTGCTACGGTAAAACATGCAATAGTTCTATGAACCTGAAATACTTCATCGAACATTGTAATTTGTCAGAGGCTTTATATTTAATGAATATTATATTATTAAATATAGGCTACTTTTTAATTTTTGCTTTTTATTAATAATTTAAACTAGTGAAATTCATAAATCCATCTGAAATGGTTCCCCGTAGGAAGCATTTTTTCTTCTCGTTCTTTATACTAATTTGAATATTTTTGCATTGCTGTAGACGTACAATAAAAATTGAAGAATATTTTTTTCTGCATTTATTACCTTAAAATTTCGACGTCATATCTACCTCCATCAGTCGCGACTTTTGTCTCTGGACTGATTTCGTTCGAATTGTGAACCTCTTCGAGATTCAGGCTGTCGTGCATAGAGAACGGAAGCCATAGCGTTTTAGTTTCTACCTCACGGCGGTAGAACCAGTGGTGGTACACCGGGCGGTACTGCATTTGTTTTTCTGGAAGACCTGCCGCCTAATCCACAACAATTTTGTACATTAACAACGTGAATATATATATTAACAATGACTTTTTTATTTACGCAAAAAAGTAAAAAAACTCACTAAATTTTCTAAGCTAGGAGGCACGGTCTCCTGGGTCAAGCGGCTCGTCAAAGGGTTGACGGACATCTGCACGGGATTGAGGGTTGCCGATCCTGTTGGTTCGGGTACCGCATTGAAGCTATCGTGCACGACGACTGGCAGCTGCGGACTCACACTGTTGCTGCTGCTGCTCACTGGAACTGGAATACTCGGCTGGAAATTACCGCCGGAAAACTGCGAGGGGTTGAAGAAAGTCGGTGCCACCTGAATTGGAGGACCATACACCGGATTCAGCACCGTTGAATGTCCCTGAGAATAAAAAATAATTCTTAGTTTTTAATTCAGTTAAATTTTAGCAACTGATGATTGATAGCTTCCGTATTGAAAAGCATCGTATGGGATCCTTGTGAAAATTTATGTAAAAATCTAAGAAAATCCTTGTATGTTTCCAGATGGATTTTCGTAAGGATTCCATCGCACGTTTTTCATTAAGGTCACGTCGAGAACGATTGATACCTGGGATTGGTTAGAGCCCCAAATAGAATGCGACACGTCAGTATTAGCCGTGGATGTTGCTTTCGGTGGTTCTGCCACTGGACTGACAAGACTGACGCTCGAATCGGCTTTATCAGAAGCAGATGGCGCGGGCCAGTTCGGGGCGCTGCCGAATTTTCCCAAGTCGGTTGAAGCGCTCGACTGGACGAAGGAAAAGGGATCGGTGATCGGCTGCTGAGCTTGGAAAGATGAGTTGTAAAAACTCGGCACGTTTTGATTACCACCAGATGGACTCACGAAGAAGCTAGTAGCCGACGGCACCGTAAACGAGTCCAAGGTCTGCTGCGCAGGCTCGGGCTTCTCCTCGGCCGGCAGCAGAATGTCCGAATTGCCACTGGTATTGAGGTCGATCTCTGTGAGCTCCTCGCCGGACCGAGGCTTTTTCTCAGTCTGCGGTATACTCGCGGTGATGGTCGCGACCTCGGCCGACAGCTCGGACTTCACCGACTGAGTGTCGTCGTTCTGCTCGGCTATCAGATTCTCGAGCTTCTCGGTGACCTTGGCAGCGGATATGGGGGTGAAGGTCTTGTCGGAACCGGCGACGTTACCCTCCTTGATGGCCTCGAGCTGACCAACGAAAGGCGCCGAGATCTTGGGTGGCTCGAAGCCGAACGCAGCCTCTTGGGCGGCCTGCTGCTGCCGGTAGGCGTGGAATCCCGAGAAGGCGACGTCTGCGGGTGTGTTCTGCGGGGTGGCCGGTTCGGCCAGCCGAGACGGGATACTCTGGGGCGTGCTGGCGAACGGACTGAACTGTTGCTGGCCTCGATGAGAAGCAGGAAGCGGGTAACCAGAGAATGATGAGGCTTCGTTCGTGTCCTGGGGAGTTACCGGTTCAGACAGGCGGGTCGGGACGGCCTGAGGAGTGCTGGCGAACGAGCCCAGCTGGGGATGCCCACGGGGCGGAGCACCAACGCTGAAGGGACTGGAATAGCCAGCAGTGGGTGTGGCTACTGGGCTGCTGCGGAACGAGCCGTGGAGCGAGCTGCCCTGACTTGACGGCGGTCCACTGCGGATCGGTATCGAAGGCGAGTCCTGCGATTCGGTTCGCGGATTTAATGGACTCAGGGTTTGAACATTCGGATTGAAGAAGGTAGGAGGAGCCGACGAGGCAGCCGCCGGATTAGGAAACGACGGTAGCGGTGGTCCCTGGTACTGCTGCTTCTGAGCGATAGGCGACGTTAGGTCTGGAGGTGGCGCGTATTTCAAGCGACGCTGATTGCCCAGACGATACGATCCTGTTCCTGTTAAATGAAGCGTATGTTTTTTAATATGCTTAAAACGGTCTAACAAAATACTTCGTTTTTTTTATCAATGCTGAAAGAGTCATCTAAATTAATTCGAGTCATCTAAATTAATTCGAGTCATCTAAATTAATTAATGCTGAAAGATTTTACCTCCACTGGGCGGCAAAGCAGCGGGTGGAGGTTGCGGCGGCGTTTGCTGTTGCGGTGGTGGCGGCGGCTGAAGGATAGACGGCGACACTATGGCGGCATTAAAATCAGCTACTCCTGGCTGATTGCCGTATCCTCCTCGGTAATCGTTGGGATTCGGTGGTGCAGCATAAGCTCCGACACCGTATCCTTGTACCGATCCATGAACTGGATTTTGTTGCTGCTGCTGTTGCTGCTGCTGCGGCGATTGCTGCTGCCTGGAGTCGTCGCCGGTGATCACCGACAACGAGAGATTAGGCAGCGAGGATAGTATCGATGATAAATAACCTTGTTTTTGGGGTGGAGGTTGGGCTGGAGGCTCTTGCTTCTGCTGCTGTGGTGGCGGCTGCAGACTTGGCTCTGGAGGTGAGGAAATCGGATAGCTCGATGCATAGGCTGAGGAAGTCGTCTTCGGGGGCTGTTGCCCGGCGAAAGTATTGCCTGCTGCGGCAGCGGATTCTGCGACAAAAAATTTTCCAGGTTAGAGTGTTTTACGGCGATATATGCGCGCGCGATCGAAGTTAACAAAATGAATCGTTTGAAAAAAATCAAAAAAAATTGTTGCTCGACGCTCAAGAATTCAATGTTCTAATACTGAATTTGAAACTAAATATGAAGACTTGTCGTTATTACGTTATAGCTTTTGCTTTATTTTAAGATTTTAACATTATTGTACATAGTAATAATGAGTAATAAAAAATTCTGTTGTTCTAAAGTGAAACAAATCGAATGCCGTCGTTCTACTTTCGTTTTCAAATCACGTAAGCGAGGCCTACTGTCTACGTCATTCGTCATTCACTGCTTTATCTAAGCTTTGGTGTTTCCACCTTGTGGATGACGACTTTTCCATGGAAGTGTCTCTGCAGTATAACCCAAAAGTTTCCGCTGATAATTCACGCCGAATCAATATTTAACAGGATGTTGCTTTCAGCCATCGAAAGGACCGTAAAATAATTCGCTCTGATAAAGTCCCAAGTGTGATCCACGTATTTTCTCTTAAGAAAAGAATATCTTTCAATATACTTGAGCGATTTCATTAACAGTGTTTCACGCGTCCATCAATAATTATCACGGAATTACTGCAATGTTTTTTCATGTACGCTCAAATATTCAGTCTTATATATATACTTATTTTTATACACTGAGAAAAAAGTTTACTAATCACAATTAACCATTATTTGCTTTAATTAATATTTACTTGTTTCAACCAAAATTTATTTGTTTCAATCAAATATTAATTGAAACAACTAAACATCGATTTCGATTTCTTACTTTTTTTTCAGTGTAGAATTACAAATACGTAAATTGCGCTTTTTTTAAAAAAATATCTACTAAAAAGATGAGTAAAAATTAATCTATTATATAATAATAGCAATGATCGATTCGCGATCGATTAAAAATGCTTTTAGGGCGATTGGATTAAAAAAGCATGACTATTCAAGGTTCAGACGTACAATCAGACTTTATTTGAAGCTGACGTTTGATATTTGCTACGCTGATCGGAGCTCTAGTCAAAATACGGAGCTGTTAATTTCCAACAGTTTGTTTTAAAAATTTTTTAACGCTTTTTTTCAACTTTGCTATCTTCTCAAGTGCAAATTAAAAATAAAAGCCGCATCCGCTGTTTTGGAATCGTTCGTAGACTCGTTTGAAAAGGAACAATAATAGCGAACGGAGCCCTTATCTCTTACGCTACTTTAGAAAAAAAGGTGTTACAAGAACCAAGAATAATCACAATAGAGAGCGATAGGAGTATACGAGCGAGGAGCTCATCGTTGTGCAATGGCACCTGCCTATAGCGTCTACACCCAAGTTTGCTCTTACGCGGCCCCGTGAATGACGTTTCTTCCGTGAATCTTCCCGTGGAAAGAGAACTTATAAGTAAAAGGCTTATCCGGCGATTTCAGGCAGTTGAGATCGTTCCGGCGAGCGAGTGTTTTACGCGACAATGGGGTTGATCTTTTATGGCCAGCTTCTGGCACTGAGTGTCGGGATTTTCGTTTGTAATTTTAACGATCGCGTGGACGCGAGTGAGATTCATTCGTCGACGCCGTCCGTAAGACCTACGAAATTGTGGAGATTTTTGGGTGAAAACGAAGAGGCGATTTCGCAGAGATACAGCGAGAACATCGACGAATTCAGTGTCGGCAGAATCAAATGTTTGAGGTGCATCGAGAAAGATTTCCTCGTTAAAATCGATAAATGAATGTGAAGGAAGCTTGTTTGAAGCGTGTACTTAAAATAAAAATTTTTAGTGTAAATTATTAAAATTAATTAATAATTACTCATTAATTTTCGGTTATATGCTTGAAATGAGCTTCGTGAAATTTTTAACAGTGTACGATACTTTTCTGCATGTCTTTAGGGGATGGGGCTAAGTAAACTTCGAAGCCTAATTGGCCATCCCGTTAAATATATTTCCTTATTTAAGAATAGTATCTCCTACAAGTTTCATTCAAAATGATGCATTTTTAAAGACTGTCATTATTAAATTGATGAATTACAATATGTTATTAATACACAAAAGTACATCGAATTAAATGAAACTTATATAGGAAATGCTTTTCATAAAACATGAAATATTATTTAATGAATATGTATCGTACCAAATTTTTGACACGATATTCTTTTAATACTATTCCCCTATTACAATTTTAAAAGTATTAGAATATCGGACTAATCACTTTATTTTGCTGTAAAATTAGATATTGTATTCAAAGCAAATTGAGCGACGAAGATCCACGTAATCTTCATGTGACGTGGAAATTGGAAATGAAAAATAAATCAGGTATTTTTATTATGATATTAAGAGCATTTATATATATATATTATCATTAAATATGCATTTATATATATAATCATTAAATATGTCAAATGGAATACTAACTTTTCTACTAAAATAGTTACTTAATTATACGTTGTTTAAATGTCGATTCAATCATAATAATAAGAGAAAAATTATATGTTGAGATTTAATTTTCATAACATTGAAGTTTGTTGACCGGAAATTTGTTATAAGAAAGTCGAAGATCAAGAAAAATGTTAAACTACGTAAGATTGACGTAGGCAAACAAATGATAATCACTGCATTTGATAGCCTTAGCAATAATAAAGAATTATTTAGCTATTAATATTATTCAACATTCATATTTGCATTATTTTAAATTTATTATTTATAGAGATGGGGTCATCTTTTATCACCGATAAAGACTTCAGGCCAGAAATAATTCAAGGAAAATCTATTCAACCTGACGATTCTTGGAATGCAAAAAATCAATGCACGGTAATTGCATTTTAGAGTGATTTTTGTAAAAAAATTCTTGAATTTTTTTTTTACATTCGATATCGTTCACCAAATAATGAAATCTTAAATAATTGCAGTTTTCCATTGTCACTGGATGCGAAATTCCTCAAGTATCTGCGGATACTTTAAACGAAGTAGAAGCTAATTACATAAAAAGTTTACAGATTAATCTTGACGTACTTGAAAGCGACTCTTCGGCACTAAACTTCATAAATGTGAGTGTGCCGTTTTTTTTCCTTTTGCGAGATATACTTTGTGCTTTAAACAATATCTTATTTACATTGCAGGAAAAACTTGTTGATGAAAATAAGATTGCGAACGACAGTGAATCTTCGTTTTTTATACAGGAAAATCAAGCTGAAGTGAATGCGTTTATTCTTGGTGACATTTCGAGAATCGACTTAAAAATACCCATTGGTAAGATGAACAAAGAACTTATTTCAGGTAAAAAAAAGATAATTTAATAAATTTAATTAATTAATTTATATATTTTTTATATATTTTAAAACATTTTTACTGGAAATGATAATACAACGTTTAATTAGTATGTACAGTCGGTATCTTGCACAAGTTTTTCTTGAAACGCGCGTTAACTCAAGTTTGCACTTAGGGTACACATCAAAGTGCCGACTGCATCGACCGCTGCGTGCTTGTGTTGTATCGACGCAAATGTGTAGATATCACACGTGCAAATACATTGAGAAACGGAACGAAGGTCACGCGTGCCTAGGAACTTTTTCGTGGTCTGCCCCAAATGTACAGTGCGAACAGACTAAAATTCGATGGCAAGTCTAAAATTAACTGCATAGGTCCGAGATGCAAAGACACTGTAGCCAAAAGCGAAATACCTTGGAAAAATTTAAACAAATCGACTTTTTGCCAAGTTCAAACAAGCGACGTGGACTCTACTCGATTTTATGCTCGTGAATAAATCAGGAGCATAATAGTCGCTCCTTTTTTTAGATCTTTCTATAGAACATACATTTTTTCGTTTGTAAATCCAATTAAAAGTATTCTTTTTCTTTGTATCTCAAAATTCATTTTTTCTTTTTCGTATAAATGTACATCGAGTTACTTAATTTAAAAATGAATTTTTAAGTACACCTGAATGTCATGCAAATCAACTAGAACTTTGCCGACTTCAAGTTTCTTTCTCCTTCTACAAAATGCACATGTATTTAAAAAAAAAAAAAAATTACCGTTAATCACTGCCGCTCAACGAACGAGTCTCCTTAACCACGTGAACGACGCGTAAATTTCACCTCACGAGGACGTGTCATCGCGCAATCGATTTCGTCAATAATTTCCGCACTTCGCGGGATCTGGACGGTCCCCCGACGACGAGGTCGCCGCGATTGATAAGCGCGATTATGCGCCCATCGTTAAAATAACAACAGTTTCGTTTGCTTAGGTACATCTTCGGGCACGTCGAGGACACCACGATTGACGCTGGCGACGTCGCGCATGCCCGGGGCCGAGCCCGGAGTCAGGCTGAGCGTCCTGAACCCTCCGCCAGGTGGCTGGCGCCTTGGCGTACGCGCGGGGGTGGATACCGCTCAGAGGGTGGCTTACCGGCTGATCGTGACGTCAGCGGTGGTACCCGAGTTCTCGCAGCCCGCGTCGTCCTTGGACGATTTCGCGGATGGTAAGTTCCTTGGTGGAAGCGATTTTTGTGTAAAAATGTGCAAAGAGTTTGCAAAAATATTTCATTTTGACAAGATTCTAAACAGATTTATATATGCAAAAATGCACATTTTTACATGAAAATAGACTTTCGTTTTTTTTTTTTTTAAGCACAACAATAGTTTTTAAGCAGTTTCTCATTCGTTTGTTATTTCTTCTGGCAATTTTTTTAAAGTTTCTAAAATTTATTTTAAGTTATAATAAAAGCCTTCTAAGTTACTGGGGTGGTGGCGTTATGCGGCTATTAACTATTTAGTAATTATTACCGCTATTTTTTGAGTAATTTTGAGTATACCGTTTTCTGCGTCTGTAATTTACTAAGTTTCTTTGAAAATTTTCTCAAAATCAGTATAACTGATTAGTTAATCGAGTATTATCGATATATTATTACTGATGCGATTAATCATACAACCAGAATTATTTATGAATAATAAGGGGTCAAAGTTTAATAATACAATGGTAGCATAATGAGTCATTAATCAGTAGAAATAGACGGGTTAAGGCAGACAACACTTTCCACTGATAAACTGAAGTGATTTTATACCGATAAAAACCGCTTGTTATTTTAGAATTCAAAAATAAACTTACATACCGCCACTAATAAACAAATACATATATATTTACATTTACAATCGCTTCTTTTTTACTTCAATTAATTATTTATTTTTAGAATAATCTATAAACTAACTAAACTGTTACTGAACAATAAAAATAAACCGTCAATAATTCACGGAAAATTTATGATCGAAAATTCTCTTGGCAGCTAAACTTTGTATCAACAATATTCATTTTAAAATAACTTAAGATTCTACGGTACACAATTAGTTACAACTATTAAAAAATTTACAAACCAGTCCAACTGAAAGTCGATAAAACAGATCAGCTTCTCAATCGATCAGGCGAAACTCATATCCAAAACAAAAAAAAAAAAAAAGGAAGGAAAGAAAGAAACCATCACACCATCCAAATTATTCTCAGTCCATATCCTCGGTCGTCGATCCCTTAAAAAACACCGACGGTTGATCGAATCGAAAATCGTAAAAAAGTATATGTATATAATGAAGAAAAAAAAAGTACGAATCGCGTGCGCGAATCCGATCTTCCGCGTCGCACAAAAGCGGACGGCCGACTGACGAGTCGTTGGCTCGCGGCCAGAGCGACGCGCGAGCGCGCGAGATTTGACGTTGTGCAACTACGCCACACGCACTTTTTGCCCTTTGGCCGGGCCGCGCCGCTTGGCCGCCAGCCTTTTTAGCCAGTGGATGAATTTGTTATTATAAAAGCGATGACGCTGGCCGCGGCGCACGCTACTAGCGCGAACCAACACTGGAGAAGTTGACGACGCATCGCTGTTCCCCGCAAAAAAGAAAAAGAAAAAAAAAAAAAATAAATAAAAAATAGAGAACGCAGACTGCCGTTATAGTGCTGCTATCGGCTTCTACGTTTATAGAGCGCACGACTTCGATTTTAATTTTCTCGTCGATTACGTAGTTGACGTTTTTGACGTTGCGGGTTTATCTCGATGTTGTTAGATTTGTCGGAAAAATTATAAGCGCTTATTTTTCTCTTGTTGTAAACATTGCATGCACGCTTTTTCTTTGTTTTAATAAATGTTTGTCGATAATTAATCACTACCGTGCGCCGAAGCGTTAGAATAACTAATGGTCGATTTTTTATTTTAACAGGTGGAAGACTGTCGGTTTTTGAAGATACAAATGACGATCAGGTAACTATGATTTAAAATAATAATGAATGGTATAAGATAAAAAATATTTTACAAATTGACATTTTTTTTTCAGTTTGTGCAAAAAAATTCCGCAATAATTCCACGTCAAATAAAAGTGCTTGAGGAAAGAAGTGACCAAGTTAACGATTCAAATATGAAGCCCGAAATTTCAGCCAGGATGATATCAGTCAATCATTCACCAGGCGCGCAGGTATTATTATTTTTTTTTTTAATTAGGTTTTATTACTTTCAAATGCAAAAAGTATAGAGAACACTCGTTGAGCTGTTTATCCGAAGTAAATTATTTATCATTTTAAGATTTAAAAAAAAAAAAAAAAAAATTATAAATATCTAAGAAGAGTTATTAGTCACTGGTAGAGCAATGTGCTTTTCTACGCTCGAAACAAACATATTATTGAGTGTTCGAATTGCGCTGTTGCAAAATATTTATCAGAACTGCATTCACATTGCAACTTTCACGTGTGATCCAAAGAAAACATTTATAATTTTCTTTATTCCCCTTTTAGCTCGAACAAACACCGTTCAAATTTCCTGACACGGAAAGCGACGTTGAAATTATGAATCTACATGGAAACCTCACTATAGAAGATAGAATGTTAGATCGAGAATATTCAGAAATAGAGGATCTAAGTCGAAGTCGATCGATTAATGATGAATTGCCAATGAAAAAGCCTCTTATCGTAGAGATTAATCCCAGCAGCAATCTCATAGCCCTTCCTGGAACTCTTCATCGGATATCGTTTGACATTACTAACAATCACATTTTAAACATCCGACATTACTTCCGCGTCAGCAGTACTATTTTTCAAGTATATCCGGTTTCTGGAAAGTGAGTAATGGACTACAACTCTTTCTCCTCTGACTTAATAGTAAAATTTCATTGATTTAAATTAAATTTCACTGCTTCTAAATGGAATGAATTCTTTTGCAATGATTAAGCAGGGGAAGAATCACTTCTTTTACTCAAAAACGGAATTCAGAGAGTAATTTGCGTATTATTTATTTTCTACATTTGTTGGTCACTAATTCGTGAAATTTTAGTGTATTGATACCACGAGGGGAGACTTTTAGCCTAGTCGTTGAAATCAGAGTACCGCCTAATGTTGGAGAAACTACCGCTGATACGATAACTCTACATGTCCAAGGAATAGAAAATGTAGAGAAAACAGCGACTGTTTTCGTACGACCATCAGGAAGTAGAGTAAGAGTTAAATTAACTAATCGCCCTGCATGCACAAATAATATTTGGTTAAATATATTGTTGTATTTTTAGTTAAATGACGATACGAAGCCAACAATTTATTATTATTTTAACAACAATTGTGCTTTAAGAACTAGCGCAGAGAAATGCTTGAAAAATTTTTGGAGCGTAGATATAACGATTCAAGATGCCGAAACAGGTCAGTCTCAATTTTATTAATATAAAGATTTAAAGATGGTGGATCTCTTTAATTGGTGGAATTTTTTTTGTCAATTCAAAAACTACTTGGCCGATTTCACTGAAATTTGTGAAAATTTATTTTCAACACTGATCTCCAAATTCGACTAATAGTAGAACAGTTTTCCAATATTTGATTTTGCATTATTTTGTTCTCTTTTAGGATTAAAAAGTGTATCTTCTACTCCAAAAGGAATTTATCCACGATCCCAATATGTCAGCGGCTCAACCAGTCCTGTATATTTTTACTACTCTAGTAATTGCTGTACGAATAATCGCTATATAGAGGTGACGGCGACCGATGTTGCAGGAAATGTTTTTACAAAAAAAATCGACGTCGATGGTGAGCGTCTGATATTTTATTTTTATTTAAACAGGAATAACAACATTTTACGAAAATGTATGTTTTATTTTTAGTGTGGTACAATTTAACAGAAGGTGAAATAGCCGCCGTCGTTATCGGGACACTCTTCATTATTCTCCTAATAGTCCTCATTATTATTACAATTTTATATTGCGCTAATCGAAGAAAAAGTCACGATTTACCGTATTCTCAAAGGTACGGTTCGAGATCAGCACCAAGCAACCAATAAAATAATATCATTCGACATCGACGAATAAAATAGATTATTTTTAGAATCTATTAGTTACATGACAACAATTTTTATACAAATTTTAATATTATAAAAATTTATAAAAAATAAATGTTATAAAATATTCGATACAAAAAAATTAATATTGTAACAAATTTTTATAATGTAATATAATTTTTGCTACATGTATTCATTTATTATTAAAATAAGATTATATTCTTTATATTTTATATGTATGACTATTATGGTGTAAGGTTTCTATATCTTTTTAAGATTAGTTTGAAAAAATCTCAAGTAGTCTTATGTACAGTCAGTATTGTCAATCAGTAAATGGTTATTAATAATTTCTAAATAATTCTTTTTTTTATAACCACAAATGTATTATTAAAAAATGCTTATTTACTTTAAAAAATGACATTTCAAAAAACATTGTTGCTTAATTAATTATAAAAATATATACAATTCTAATTATATTGTAAATATACTAGAAATACTTCTATTTCGTTTTAATACAATTGCCCCACCCAATTTCATCATTACATTATACGGAAGTATAACAATTACTCTGTACAGTTTTTAGAATTATCAAAAAACACATATGTAATTGATGGATTATTTATTAAAAAAACATCTCTTTTAACGATCATATTTAGTCTGTAAACAATTGAAAAAGTGTACTGATTATTTTTAACAAACGTTTTTTTAACGATAAAATCTTATCTTTTTATTTCGAGTGTATATAGGTTATGTGGACGGCTTTTGAGAAAAAGTATTTACTTCTTACTCTGTAACTAAAATGTAACATTGAAGTACAGATTATTATATAAGTAAAAGTAGCGAACTATAAAATGAGCATTTAAATGTCGTCCGCCCAAAAATGAAGTTTGGAGCAAATACATAATGGAGTACTCATAAGATTTTCAAGTGTAAGTAAATACACATGCATGACACTTTTGTAAACAAGATTCCATTCTGCTCTCCAAAAAACATATGAAAGACTTTCATTTTTAGGTTAAAATGCCAGCAGGGGTGCGACAATAAATAACAATGCCAAATAAAAAAAAAACAAAAATAAACAAATACATCTAGAAGCTGGGGCCTTACCATCTTGGAGCACTGCAGGAGTTGCGGGCGTGACAGGCACAAGCATAATATTAAGATTTTCGAAGGGTAACTCCATATCCGCAACGCTCAGCAGTGGATTCCTCAGTCTGTTTCGCTGAACCAGCAGGCTGTCTTCCGGCGGTGGCTGCATTCTGTTGATTTCGCTGCTAACCGATTGTTTATTCACACGTTCCACTGAGCTGGATTCAACGATTTGGCCATTACATTAATTAAGTGTACATTTATTGTCGGAAAAAAAGCGGAAGAGAGCCAACGAGCACTGGAGGAGACTATCTTGCAGGCACGGCAGACCACAGACGTGTATAGGTATTTTCCGTGAGTAAGAGAGATGGTAAATCGAAAGTTCTTACGACGACAAAAACGACCTTATTCACGTATGCCGTATGTGTCCACTGCCTCCACGTAAGCACGTGGAGGAGCTGCAGAGCAGACCCGCGTATGTTTACGTAGATAGACGAGTACTGCACTACTAACGCATGTAATGACTCTATAGCGTAATATACGAAGGAAATGGAGTGTATCCGACGGTTTAGTGACTGATATTCCGTCCAGTGACCGTCAATCGTGATCACGTGACGATTGCTCCGAAATTTTACGAGGCGGTATATTTAAAAAATTTGTAACTTTATAGGCTTTTTGTTTGACTTTCTTTCTTTTGAACTTCAATGTGTGTTTGATAAATTTGACGAAATACTCATTTACATCTTCTGAAATGATTTATTGTGTATTCTACAATTTATGAATATATCATTTCACGAGAATGATGAAAATAATTTTGGATTAATTATTTAATTTGTAACAGTGGCGCAAGCACCAACTTGTTTTGTCTTTAATACAGCTTCGGAATTGTAAAATAAATTATTTAACTTTTCTTGTTAACATCATTTTCCTCTAATTCTTGACCGATCAATGGTAAGACTAGGAATTAATAAATATGCATTTTATACAGGCAAAATCTGTGATTCCAATCAATCGGCTCTTCACTTTGCTTTGCCTTGAGCAGCAACGGCAGCCATTGCTGCTTTTACAGTCTCCTCATCTCCAAGGAATTTCATTGATACTACCGGTTTAAAGTTTTCATCCAATTCATAAACAAACGGAATTCCAGTTGGTAGATTAAGACCCATAATTTGTTCATTACTCATATCTGAAAAAAAAAAAATGTTTCATTATTATTATATAAAAATACGTGATAAATACATTTTAATGTTTCATTTTTCAAATCAAAAGTATTCTCTTTGAAACTTACTATCAAGATGTTTGACGATTCCTCTTAAGCTGTTACCATGAGCAGCGATAATAATCTTCTTTCCTTCCTTCAGTTGAGGAATAATAGTACCATTCCAGTAAGGCAGTGTTCTTTCAATGGTCAGCTTTAAAGATTCAAATTTGGGGAATTCTTCGGGCTTAGGTTCAGCAGCATACCTTGGATCTTTTACAATAGCTTCATAGTACTTGTGGTCTGCTTCCATGGGTGGTGGTGGAATGTCAAAGGATCGTCTCCAAATCTGTACCTGCTCTTCTCCATATTTTTGAGCTGTTTCCGTTTTATTCATTCCTGTTAATCCACCATAGTGACGCTCATTCAAACGCCAAGTTTTTTGGATAGGGATATTCTCCTGTCCAATCTCTTTAAGAATGGATTGCAAAGTATTTTGAGCTCTCGTTAACATAGAAGTGTGGGCTACATCGAAAGTAAATCCAGCCTCCTTTAATGCTTTTCCAGCAGCCAGAGCCTCGCTCTTACCTAAAAATTTAAATAAAATAAACTCGTATCATCATCTGTACTGCAAAGATTAATTAATGCAACATTTGCTGTGATAAAAAAAAATAGAAAATAAGTAAATGGGAAATCTAATTAAATTTAGAATTGTCAGATTCAGCATTCAATGTCGTTCTATTTTCACTAGCCGGCTCCAGAGGAACGTGACCTTTTGCCCTTGACAGTTGGTGTAGCCGAGGAGAATACGGAGCGTTCGAACGGCGCTAGAAAACTCACCTTTCTCGGAGAGATTGGCGTCGTACCATCCACAAAACAAATTCAGTTGATTCCACTCGCTCTCGCCGTGGCGAACCATCACAATCTTGTACTTCGACATGTTTCTGCCTATTTTACTGTGTTGCGTTATGTCACTCCCGAGTTATTCCCTCGCTGTCGAACGTGCGACTGCGACTCGTGGATTCGGACAGAAAGTGCGAGCGAGACCGCCCGAATGCCAAGAGCTATACGATCGATAAAACAGCTTCGACTCCGATTCTCGCCGGCTGGGGTTAGCCCGAGGATTCTGCTTGAATTCGCACAAGTGTAGTCTGTATGGCGGTGTTCTGTGTAAGTTGAATCCCTTGGAAACAATGACAATCGAAAACTGTCAAAAATGTAAAAAAAACATGTTATATATAATATGAAAAGTCAGAAATGTCAGATACGAAAGTTTATTTTATTTATTTTATTAGATTTTCATTGAAATGATTTTAAAAAGGATATCTGTAGGTATAGATAATTTTGCAGTAATGACATGACATTTAAATCTATAAACTCAAAACCATGGCTACTTATGTACATTTACATCGCCGGTAGTTTGTTGTCACTGTAATATGTGGCGTTCCTAACCTGAAAGCTTGGTATTGTTGATATTATAATATTCTACATCTCTGATAATATACTCTTAATGGAAGCATTGGATATTTATAGCTTTAAAAAAAATTTAAAGTCTGACATTGATTTGAACTGATTGACAATGAATCGATGACAAGAAGCACATTAGCTAATAGAAATAAAAAAAAAAATTTAATTATATTATTTTTCCATTTTTTCTGCAAGTGATGATGGAATCACCTTGTAATATTGAAGAATTATCTCAGAATGATGAATCACAGAAGAAAAGTGACGACTCTTTTATAGTAGCATTCTCTAACTGGGATATAGATAATAATAAAAATTTAAATGACTGCATATCTACCTCTTTGCTGTCAGAAATTCCTGATAGGTATTTAATCGTGCAATTTCTTTTATTTAAATTAATAACGTTTTCTCATTCGAATGATTTCTGTTTTAGGACAAACCTTGAAGATGTTGTATCATTAGATACATGTGTCGCTCTCAAGTCTGATTCCTCTACAGAGGCATGTAAAGTAGAATTTAAAGTTAAAAATCAACAAAAAATAGCTCGTGTTGCAGTTGTTTCTGAAGCATCAGTATTAGAATTTTTTAAACAATCTGGAGAGTATGCTTCAACCAGTTTTGCAGATTTTGTTGATGAATTCCAGGATCATGCGGTTTACTTTGCGGAAGCTACTATTCAGCCTCCATCTACAGAAGCCAGTATAAAAGTAACTACTAAATTAATTGAAAATAAATATGTGATATTAAACTAAAATAATTTATATGATCAATTTCAGTTTACTCGAACAAAAAATAAAGGAACAACCATGTGGATATATGGAATTAAACTTATTGTTACTGAAGCAAAAGCAGAAAATTCCAAAAACACATTTGACTTCGATGTTATTAATAATTTCTTAAGTAATAGTAATGAACTGAGGCCTGATAGAGTCGAAATGGTAAAAAGGGTTTTACAATCTTTTAGTGCAGGGGAAAGTAGTTCTTTTGGTGATGACATGGGAGCTTGTATACAAAAATTTGCAGCAATGACATGGAATTCACATAGACCTCAAGATAGTATTAAAAGTAACAATATTCATAAAACATCATTAAATAGTGACAGTAAAGAGCATAAGGACATTTTACCTCAAGAAAAAGTTGACTTAAAGTCATATATAGATGAGAAATTTGCTAGTTTAGAGAAGCGATTGATGGAACGAATAGAATTAATGGATCAAAAAACAAACCAAAAACTTGATGCAATTTTAAGAAAACTAGAATGTAATTTTAATGATTAAAAAATTTTGTTATATTTTACAAAATGTGTACAGTTATATAGTATTGTTGAGTATGAAAAAATATTTTTTCACAAATTTTCGACATAAATTGTAATTATTTATATGTATAAAAATAGATGTTTACAATATTTAATTATTTTGTATTATTCTTTTTTTTTAACGTAACATATATGAAAAGTGTTATAAAACATGGAAATAATTTACTTGAAAAAATGACAAAAGATTTTATCTTATTTTTAAGAATCTTCAGTTTATAGGAAACAACAGTATTTATTTTTCTAAGAATTAACATTATCATTATCTGCATCATTTTCATCTTTTGGATCCCAAAAATGAAGTTGCTTTCGCCATAGTTTTACCATGCCGTCCCAACCTCGCCTGCTGTATTTAGTGTACATTGGGGGAGTTCGTGGATGATCCTTTGTGCGTTGATCTCTGAAAAATAAATTGTTTTCATAAGTTATGAAATAAAATATTGAAATAGTTTTTATAAGCATTATCTTTAATATCTATAGAGAAATAAATAGAATTTGATTTAATAAGGAATATTTATTTGAACTAGAGAAAAATATTTAAGGAAAAGAATACAGTATTCTGAAACTTACTTTGGAATTTCTTGAACGTATCTATCATAGCCTATAGTATTTTTTCCATAATCAATATCTTTTTGTCTACGAGCTAATACAACAGGATCAGTCTCAAACTCTGTAGTTTTATTATTGCTATTTCCTGAAATAGTACTCGAGCTTGAAGTACTATTTCGCCTATTTCTAGAAATTTTCATTTCTTCTTTTTCATTATCTGCTTCATGAACTTCACGTATTCTCTTTCTAGTTTTTGGATTATTTTCTGAACCATTTGACTCCGTAATATACTCATCCTCTATTGCATCATCAATATTATCTTCAGATTCTCCATCACGGTTATTGGCAGAATCATTCTCAGTTCTACCATTTTTTAATGATGTAAATAATTTGTCTTCAGATGCCGACAAATCTATTTTACCATTCGATGTTGATAAATCCGAAGGATTTGAAGAAGAAGACTCCATATCACACCAAGCTAGACTTGTTGTCTTTCGTTCTGCTTCTATAGTAGTATTTTGTTTTTCTTCCGCATCCTCATCATCATCTGTTTTTATTTCCAGATTTCTGCTACAGGAAATTGCCTCATTTAAAAGCGCATCTTCTTCATCATCTATACACGAATAGGATTTTACCTCTTCCTTAACAACAACAGCCATTTTTCAATTATTTCTGAAATAATTAAAAATGTTTGCAATTAAATAGTTATATTGTTGATACTTTCAATTTATCAGCGACTGCACTTGTGTAAAATCTTGTGTAATCGAAAAGATAATATCTACTGAATTACGCGATAAACACTATTTATTTACTTCACAAAAGTAGACAATCACAAGTGGCGTCATAACCTAGGCTACTCGAGACTTACACAAAACGTCGATATCGATGAAAATACAGCGTTTATACAAGAAATTAACGGATTCAACGATGCCTTAAACTTCACTTAACGTTAATGCATGATTTCGAAATGAAAAGAGCCGAGAGAAAGACACAAAGTAGGAAAAACTAACGGGAGCTAATCGGCGAAACCGTCCACAATACTCCCACTACACGCTCTGCGCTTGGCGTCGCGCGCTTTTTCAATCGCTTAGCTCCTATCTGCTCCAAAGCGCGCTCTTTCCGAGAAGTTGCCTTCTGCCATTGATTGAACAAATATCTCGTATACTCGTCGTTTCGCTCGCGGACGGGTTGGCTTAATTTTTCACTTTTTTTTAACTTTAATTATGAAAACATTTGAAATTCTTTCGATTTTTTTTTATCCGTCACAATGATTTTACGTTGTAAGTAATTTATTTTTCAAAGTTTATGTTTTATATCAATCATTTGTATTATTGTCAAGTACGGATTGCGGCGCATTCAAAAGCGGCGAAGTCGCGACCTCTTTAGGGCAGTTTTATAAATAAACTAGAAATGTAAACAATTTTCAACGTTCCCGGTTCCATGAGTATTTCGGAGTTATTGCTTTATTAAAGAATTGAAGATTTATAAATAATAGTGTCAAACAATGGCTACTGGTACGTATTTTGTAATGTAAACGATTATATATAAATTATAATTAAGGGTATGTAAGAATTATAAAAATCTGAAAAATAGAAAAGAAATTCATTCACACCTAACCTGTAAAATATGTGAATTACGAATATATAGATACGACTAGATTAATAAACATTTTTTAAATTTTTAAGTTTTTAAAAAGTATTTTTAAAAAGTATTTACCTAATTAATGTTATAACGTTAATTGTTATAAAATTTTTAATTTATTTTACAACAAAAATATAACACAATATTTTTACTTTTAGAAATTGAAAAGAGTCTACTAATTATAATTTTGGACGTCAATCCACTACAAAAGCTTGTAAATCAAGTTGTGACACAATGTTTAGATTCAACAATTGTGTTTGCTAATGCACATTTGATGCAGACTCCAAACAACCTTCTTGCCATAATGGCTTGTCACAGCCAGGGGGCACAATTTCTTTATCCATTAGAGAAGATGGTAGAAGTCAGACAGATCGATGGGCAGTATGAAAAGTTTACGCAGCTTGAGCGTACAGTTCGTCAACAAATTCACAAAATGATTGGAGAAATGTCAATGGACAGAAAGGGCAATGAAGAAAGTTTAATTTCTGGAGCTCTATCTATGGCCCTGTGTTATATTGCAAGGCTTGACAGGGAAAAAAGTGCTGGAGAAAAATTACATCCTAGGATATTAGTTATTACAGCTAGTCAAGATTCTGCTACGCAATACATGAACTACATGAATATTTTTTTTACTGCTCAGAAAATGGTAGGTAATACAACATTTTATGTTGAATTACATTTTATTGACAACTTAATAATTTTTACATTACTTGCAGGGAATAATGCTGGATGTTTGCAGTTTAGATCATGAACTGACATTACTTCAACAAGGTTGCGATCTCACTGGTGGTCATTTTCTTAAAATTCCTCAACAAAATGGTCAGCCCCCATTAGCAGGACTGCTTCAATATCTATTAGTACGTTTGTTTCATATTATTATTTAATATTTCAAGAATTGTAAATTTATTATTTTTTTAATTTCAGTGGGTGTTTTTACCCGATCCAGCAGTAAGATCAAACTTAGTACTACCACCTCCTGTTAAGGTAGACTATCGAGCAGCCTGTTTTTGTCATCAAGAATTGATAGATACTGGTTTTGTATGTTCCATTTGTCTTTCAAGTGAGTCACACCATTCTTTATAACTTGAGAATTCTCTTTGGCTTTTGCAAAGATAAACTAACACAAATTTTATTATATTTATTGTAGTTTTCTGCAAGTTTAGTCCAATCTGCACCACTTGCCAGTAAGTAAACATATGCATATTCTGGATTTATTTCATAGATGTACACAATGTGCTGAAATGAAATGTATCGGAAAAAGTTTTATTTAATTTCAAAATTTATACATGACTTATATTTATTTTAGCACTGTTTTCAAAAATCCTGCGCCGATACCTATGAAACTTAGGAAAAAAAAGAAAGCTGTGGATCTGCCGCAATGAAATATTTTTGAATAATTTATTTACGCATTAGTTATTAGTAAGGAGCATCATTTAATTATTGAAAAAGTATGTAATTAATACTACAATTTAAAATGCACACAGGTCTGTATTGTAAATACGTACGTATGAGTGTTGTACATATTAATTTTTTGTACCGAATGAATCTGTTTTTTATACATAAATTTAATAAACGTTATTTTCTTATAATTCTGGGCTTACAGTCAGTGAAAATTCTAGTGCATGAACTGATTATCGATAACCGATTGAAAGAGCAACTCTTGGAAGAAAAAAATGAAAATAAATCTACAGCAAACTTAAACAGTAATTTTCTGTTAAATCGTTCTGCAAAAAACGGCGAGCAGTGGCAGCGACGGGCCAGCGTTTCGCCGCGGGGCGAAGAACATGGTTCTCTGATGGATGCATTCGCATAACGCGCCTTTTGATTATCGCAGTGCAAACATAAAGAAAAAAAAGCGTTCGAGTTTGCCCTCGCTTCATTTCCTTCTTATGCGCGCGGTTCATCTTTGTAGATTTTATCGTGCGCGAAGAAATGAAAGAATCGATTTTCATTAAAGGCTCTTTTTTTTTCAAACTGATGGGAATTTTATTTCATGCTAATTTTGCGCTAATGTGCGTTTATACTGTTGATCGAGAAATAATTTCGCTCGATCGGAAATTGCGTGTTTATACAGGGAATTAACGCTTTACGAGTGAAGGTACTCACGCAATGGTCAGACTTAAATATGCATACATCCTAAATTATTGAAATGGGATATTAATCTAGTTTTTTGTTTGTTTAATCGGACTTCTTTTTGTGAATTTATTGTCGAAATCATCATCATTAGCATTAATTAAAATACTTTTAAAATTTTTTTAAAACTGAAATACACGGTCAATAAGACTTCGCAGTTAGTTTTTTTATTTTATTCGGTATTATATAATTGTTAATCTTTGAATTAGTTACTTATTATTTTTAAAAGACGTTTAGTTTCTTAAATCATTAAATAAATGAATTAATAGATATGAATAAATATTGAAAATACTTTTTTAAAAGGATAATAAAGTTTGAAAAGTTAAAAAATATTCTAAAGCCTTCTTTACGAAAACGCAATAAATTAACAAGACGTATATACGCTTAGATCAAGAGCAGGATTAGACTTTATATATACCTCACAATTCATGCACCCACTAAAAAAAAAATTAATTTGTTCAAGTAAATTTATTTTGACAAGTATATATAATAAACGCAAATCCTAGAATCGAGTGAGCCTATTATCCGCCACATTCGATATGCAGATCCCCAAGCGAGCGCTCAGGAGGTAAATTTATTTTTATCGCGCAATTCCGCCAGTTTCGGCATGTGCGAAATGTCTGCGCAGTTACGCCGATGCAGCAACAGCAACAACAACAACACAACTACAACAACAACAGCAGCAACGACGTCGCGGCAGCCTCCACCGTAGTTAGCTGTTTACGCAAGTTGCGGAAGCGCCTCCTATCAAAATTCCCGCGTGCGTGGGGAAAGCGACTCGTATAATATAATCTTGGCTTATATACGCGCGCAGGAGCGATGATTTATGTACGGCAGTTCGGCGCGCTCGTCCCCCAAAGTTATAAGCGCCAATTCGAAAACTTATAATGTGCATTATGACGCTCGCGCGAGCCGAGCGCCTGCCGATTAAATTTTTAGCTCCCCCGCGTCGCGAAAAAATGTATTACGCGGCGAGCGCGACTCTTTTTCTTTTTTTTTTTCTTTTTTTTTTTTTAACGTACTCGAGAGTTTACAGGGCAGAGGAGGATTGCCGTGGCTCTCGGGAATATAACGACCGAAAGTTTCCCAGTTACAACTGGCGCGCAGGATAGGAAATGGTATATCCAATAGATTTGCGAATTACTCACGAATAACGTAGTAGTGCGGGGATTTTTTTCTTTCTCTTTTTTTTTTTGTAGATGGAAATGAGAAGGAATGGCTTTTCTTATTCCATGGTGTGTACTTTAGTTAGTTGATCAGTTTAAGGGGGTCCGTCACCGGATAAAAAATCCTCTGAAAAAAAGAAGAGTACACTAATAATTAGTATAATTTAATATTATTAATTTATAAGTTTATACACATAATATTAATGTTAAATTGTACTGATTAGGGCATTCTTATTTTTTTTAAATGTTTTATCCGCCTTTTTAAAAGTGATGAGTTCTTTTAATTGACGCTGAAGATATAGAAAATTGCACGTATAACAAACAATTGCTTAATTGAAGAAATAATTAAATTGAAATGAAATTGTTTTTATTCGTATTCTAAGCTTTGGGCTGTTATCGATTTTAATTAGAGGTACACACTGCGGTCATTATTGTTTTATCGCACACTGTTTCTCCATATACACATCCATTATGCAGTGTATCATCATAATTGGTTGTTACATCAATTATAGATTCGAGTTATATACGTTTTAATCATTCTACGATTATTAAAATTCGAAGTCTAATTATTATTTAATAAGTGCAGAGAATTAAAAAAAAAAAAATTGTCATGATATTTTAACGTGTTATATCTTTGTTAATAAACGTCAAATTGAAAAAAGGAATAAATATAATAGAGTTCTATAATTTTTTCTATGCACTGAAAGAAAATTTGGTAATTTTAAGTAAACATTTACTTTATTTTTAAGTAAACATTTCAATAGTACTTGTTAAATATTTCTTTGAATCAAGTAGATATATTTCTTTAAAACTAAGTGAATTTATTTATTTCTAAATAAATTTAGTAGTTTCAAAAAAATAATACATAATTACTCGATTCCAGGAAACATTTAACAAGTACTATTGAAATAAATATATTTACTTAAAATCACCAAATTTTTCTCTCAGCGTGCGAATTTGTATGTAGAACTTATGCAAATTTTACTAAACATTTCCCTCGAATCCCTCGATGCAGCTGACAATGAGTACGACGTCGTTTCCCACACTGCAGCTCACGCGGCGTCCTGCAACGAATAAATAACGACGCGCGGCGACGCTCCGCATCGAGGCTGGAAATTGGGCCAGGACGAGGTGTCGCTGGGGCCCGGCACTCCGTTATTAGACATTCATAAAGCACGATCAGCTCCTCGGTAGCGGTGCAACGCCGCGCGCCGCTGCAAGACGAGAGCGGATTATGCGCCTTGGGATTTCGCCTGGCGCGCCTCGTCCCATCGATTAAAATTAACGAATTTGTGCCGCGTGTGTGCGTGTGTATATGCGCGCGCGCGCGGTTTTCCATCGGGCTCCCATGCCTCACCCCATCTGCGCGCGCGCGCCTCCGGCCTAATTGTTTTACGCGGTTGGATTCTGCACGGCTTCTTTCATCCTCCGGGATCAGCGGGGATGAAATTGCTTTTTCGAGATTAATTAGTGTTATTATGCAGATTAGTACTTGCGGGCAATTTTTTTTTCACGTGGTTATAGTAATTAACTTCAATTAGCTCGAGCTTTCAGTGTGTAAACCATATCAAAATTTTTCAGAATATTTTTTAAAAATTCGCGGATACTGTACTCTGTTGTATTATAATATTTTTTTTTTTTTAATTTTAAGTTTGTATTTTTTTGTTTTCTACTTTCATTTTCTATCTTACAGAAATAATTTAAAGATTATAACTTTAACTCTGTATTTCTTAAGAATTGCTCAATATAATGTTTTCCATTTGTCAGTAATCAAAAATAAATTTATGTTACGAATCAATTCAAAAAGATATAGAAGAAAAATCGTATTCTCTTAACTATATTATAGTATTGTCGAAAAAGAAAGGAACGCGGAATTCGAGTAGTTTATTTTTATAAAAATTAGTTCATCAAATTAATTTAGTCAGACGTGCGTTAGTCCACTAAAAACATATAAGAGATTAGAATAATTTTTATTCGACAATCAAAGTTTCGAGAGGTTTTAATTTAATTTCGGTGGGAAACGGTAAAATTGTGCGAAAACTTTGTCGTCAAATTACTTACTGATATAAAAAGAGCTACCAAGACTAAAATCTAAGGAATTTTAATATCTGCCGTGGGTAGATGAGGAATTATTTTCTCGTGTTCCAAGTGAATTTAATCTTAATGCAGTTTCCGGGGGAATAGTTGGCACGGGGTCAAGTTCCGAGGGATTTTACTTGTTAAAACTGTGAACCGCAAATGGTTGATTTTTTTTTTCACTTAACCTTCTTTTTTTTTTCACGAAAGTGTCGTAATTATCCAAGCTAAATACACATTGAGCCAGCAGCAGGCTACGCGTGGGAGCGAGTGAAAAAAAGATCTGGTCAGTTTGAAATATTTAAGTATTTAATACGTCATCCCTTTTATTTCTCTATTCTTGTATACCCCAGTAAGCAACATCCCTATTTGTAGTCTTAAGTACGTACGAAGGTAGGAAAAAATTGCCAACGAAATTTCGCAACATCCTCACAATCATATTCGTATTTTCATAAGCTCGCTGGCGCTGCATGAAAAATGTCGAGCGATACATAAACAAAATCCTTCCCTGCTGTAGCGAAATAAATCCTTTTGCTTATTCAAGCCTCCTCGACCATAAATTTCTTTAATACATCGAAAATCGCAAAGGCTCGCCTCCTCCCTCTCTTATACACACACACATACTACGCGGACCAACACACACACACACACACACACACACACACACACACACACACACACACACACACACACACACACACACACACA
>JAWWEN010000038.1:25477203-25491210 GCA_035582955.1 Sycophila texana
AATCTACTCGATCGGGCAGTAAATTCACCCGCGGGAAATATCTGCACTTTTCGCCCCTTGTTACATAATGTACTATTTTGCAATATGATAAGACTCCTTTCACGACCTAAGAATACATTTTTACAAATTCAGAGGGTACCCTGCCAGGTAAAAAACGAGTCTAGCAGTTTGAACATCGAGTAAAACCTGAACGAAATTGGCGAAATAAAATCGTAAGGCACCCGCCTTATCTGTGTCGAGTCAACGTCTGCTACGGGCGCTCGAATCGCGCGTTCGTCGGCAATCAGTTCGCCACGCTCGATTTCCGTCGCCTGCGATCGGCCCGCCACGATTAAACGCGCCGACGCACGCGCGCCGATCGAGGCGGAACGAGTTTCTTCCGATAGGTACTTCCCGAGATTGTTCGGTAATAGGTACACCCGGTGCTGATAAGGCAAATTTCCACCCTTTCGCTACGTTCTCTGGCCCCGCTTATTAATGCCACTCGAGTGTCCGCCGACGATCGCGTGTTAATCATCATCAATGGAGCGCGGCTTCTTCATCAATCTTACCCTTCGATCGTTTTAAAGGATCGTGCGATAAAACAATTATTACGATTCTTAAGGCGAAGATTTAGTCCCAGATTGTCGGGAGTAATGATAAGACTAAATACGCGCAGTTAAGGTAGGATAATCGAAAAAAAGAAATTGTAAATAAATTATGTACCGTTTTTCGCTACAAAGCGCAAAGTTACTTTTTCGAAAAAATAAATAAACCTGACTTGGGCGAAATGATTTACGCTTTCTTATAGATTCGATTCACCGTGCTGCTATCAGTCACATTTAATTACCCGCATAAAACGATACTAATCTATATATAAAAAAAAATATATAAACCATATCTTTATGCGCTGTAAAATAGAAACCCAGAATCAATGAGAAGTCCATAAAACGCGGGATAATTATATCCATATTGCCGCGCGCATCGATAACACCTTCTCGTTAAAAGAATACTTAAAGGCCTCGGTGCTTTGAGGTCGTATTATCGCGTCGCGTCGGATTGCCACCGCAATCTCCGTCGCGAGGCGGCGGAATGCTTTTCAAAGCTGCCGGTCGTTTTCGCGACCGACCAGCCTCTTTGCCCGCCAGCACAAAACCGCGAAACGATCGGCCAACCTGCCGTTTTCAAAGAAGTTAAAAAAAAAAAGAGATGGTAAAAGAAAAGGGAAAGAGCCGCGTCCATTGTTTCGGCGGTCGTACCGCTGGACTCTCATTAAACGAGCCTACGTACCAGCCGGCTTTATCTCTCGGCCGAAATGCGTCGGTTCAGCGGTTATGCGCCTCTTTTGGCGGAACGACCCCCTCAGCCTCGGCGTTATGCGCCCACATGAAATCCTCAGCGTTACAAATTTTTAAGCGGTATTCTTGCAGGTTAGCGACGAATTTTTGTTAAATCTCTGCCCCGTTTTTTGTCGCCGCTGACGGTCGAGTTGTTCATGAAAATTACTCAGAATTTTAATCTCTTTTGTTTCGTCGTGCTTGCAGTTTCAGCGATAAGACTCTATTTACTCGTGCACGTAATGATAAATTTATTTGAAGTTTTTTATAAATTTCCTTTGTTTCTTAAGCAAATATATAATTGAAAAAATAAGTTGAAAAATCGAAGGAAATGTAATTTTTTACGATAAAAAACAAAGGAGAAAATAATGGATTTTATATTCCCGCTTATAATGCGGGTTTACCGTCTTGCAGATTTCCAATTACGCTTTATACAGTCTTTCAACTCGGGACCTCGTGCCTCGGCCTCCCACTCGTTAAACTCATTTATTTCACACTCGAAGAAGTTTGGCTGCTTGCTTGCTCTTTCCAACGAGTCTATCACGTGGCACGGCAAAGTTCATAATCCTTTTATGCGCGACTCTATCGCGGCTTTACCAACGTTTAACAAGAAAGAGGAAGACTATGCCAGTTGCTTCTCCGCGGGTATACCAGCGGTAATAGAACGGCGGTATTATTGTTAAATCCTCACTTTCAAACTTCCAGTTCGGAATAAAAATGCATTTCGGGAATAATCTTTATTGGAAGCTCTGTAATTAGTGCCACGCTTAAGGTAGCTTCTAAAGAATTACAAAAATGGCAGATCGAAATTGTTGCGGGCGGAACTGAGTTTAACGCGAAAAAGAATTAAAAAAGAATTTCATAGAATGATAAAGTGATGTGCTTTCTTTTTTAATTCTGAAAATTAAAAAAATAAACATAAGAATGATGTTTTTTCAAGCGAAGATTTTTTAATAAAAGTAGATAGGCAAGTATGCAAACATTATAACTGATTGACTAATCAAATAGAGCTCAGATATTGGAGTACAGCCTCAAAATTGCATCAAGATGGTAAGCGTCGATATTCCGAGATTTATTAAAATGTGCAAGCTCAGTACAAAAAGATCTTCTATCGCTGAAGCACTTCATCTTCGGTTATTGCAAGCCTCGACTAAGTACGGACCTCGTCGCTTACATAAATTACACATAATTATAATAAAATAATTTAAATTTTAATAAAACTATATATAGCTTAGTACTTGAAAAAAAAAGGAATAATCTATGGGAAGAATAAGGGGGAGAAAAAAATCATTTTGAAGCTCGATCTTCTTTTTGGCACCGCAGCGAACTTTACCCATTTCCACCGGAGTAAAAGTAACGGCTTTCCCGTAATGGGGTGCTATAGATTTTCGAAAATGGCTTAGTCGGCGGAAGGACGAGCGGGACGGACACATTCGCGCCTCGGTCTTGTTGGCGGCTCGTCAATCGACAATTACAAAGGAACGAGGGAACGAGTTGCAGTTATCTTGAGGTCAAAGCCTACGAAGCCGTTTTTTTTTAGCGCACCGTCGTTACGATGCCCGATGTTGGTCGCGTTCCAGTATGCGGGCCAATCGAGTACTTCGCAAACTGCTGTTTTTTTGTTTTTTTTTTTGTCAGGATTTTGTTCAAAGTTCTATTAAACATTTACTTACCTTGAGTTAAGTCAATCGAACTGTATAGTATCGAAAAATAAAAAGGCTTCAATTTAAATTTAAAATGAAAATTGTATAGAAGATTTATAAGATATGAGAGAAGGAACTAAGCAAATAAAAAGAACAAAATAAAATGGAGGTAATGATTTTTTATTTAAAAAAGTATGTAGATTTGGAAGGAGTAAAGGAGAGGTTTCGAAAAGAGCAAGTTATTATTTTTTTAAATATGTATATTTTTTTCAACGATACATTTTTTTGTTTTTCACATTTAATTTATCAACTAATATTCTCTGAGTGAAGTCTGCACTGCAAACTACAAATGATTCAAAAAAATGCTATGTACACTGTTCATCGCACATGTTCAATCGTATAGTGTAATCATATTTATATATGTATATATATTTATATATCAATTCGTTAGAATAAAAAAAAAAAAAAATATAACGCGTTTAAAGTTTTTTTTTTTGACAGTTAAAAGTACGTTTCTCAATTAAAACACATCAAGAAATCTACACTGTATAATCTTTAGAATTTCGAGAGTGAAGTTTCATATGAATTCAAACGAATTGCGCCACCCAAATTCACACCTTTCTTTGAGTAAATTAAAAGGGCGAACTGGGGTTGCACAATTCTCACATTATTAATTATTTATTTTTTACAAAACGTTAAAATTGTATCGTCGTTTACATCGTCGAAGGAAATAAAATTTTTTTTTTTTATATTTTTTCCCCTTGTTCTTGCGCAGAACACTTATCGTGTATATTGTACTAGTTGAATCTTGAACTGGTTACGCGCATGTAATATCGTTTTTCAAACGAGCGAAATCGAGAAAATTTGCAAGTACGTACTTCTTATAACATCGTTAATGAACTTATAAGTAAGTTTTTCTTGCCATTGTTTTGCTTGTTTTCTTCGTATTTTCTTGTTCGTCGCCACTGAGCCATTCCTTTATTTTGTTATTAAAATTTTCTTATCTACTTACAGTGCATTGCTTACGTCGAGAGTACTCTTATTTTTTTTCTTAAGATACACATAGACGTTTTCTTTTTTTTAATTGTTTTTTTTTGTTGTTTCTTTTATTGATAAAAAATTGCAATTTTCTCGATCCTCGGAGTTGTCGTACCTATGGTGCGATCGGAGGGACCGAGAGTGCATTATTTCTCTTATTTGCGCGCAAGTGAACTTCCCTTTTTTATTATAAGATAATAATAAGATTCTTTTGCATCTCGTTAGTTTAGTAAGTTAGTTTTATTTTGTATTAAATGCTTGTATGCACTTCATTATGTTTTTTTTTTTTTAATTCCATTACACTTATCACCCGTTTCACGAACTTGTAGGTTCAAACAACGAAAAAGGAATGAAAAGAAAAATGTCGATTGCTTGTATATGAGTATACGATTGTTAATCATTCTAAAGTGCTGCTCGTCATATAGTTTTTTTTTCATTTATCAAAGATTTTACAGATTTATGATAGTATAGTAATATGTACAGTTTTTTTAATTTTCTTCTTTTGCTCCTTGGAGATATTTAGATGTAAATCGTGTGATTTTTTTTAAATACATTTTTACAGTATATACACAATACGTAAAGTACATTTAGAAATCTCGCTACCATTATAGTACAATTATACATTAAGTATTTTTAATATTGATTTTTTATTGTATAAAAAAATTGTCTTAACTGCATTTGCTATTAGATGTGAGGATGGCGCAATATGTAATATATTTATAAATTTATATTTTTTGGAAAATGTACACTACTAAATGTATATTTGACATAGCGACGCTAAGTATCTTTTATTTTGATATTTTTTTAAATATCATCTTATCAAGTTTAAATCAATCAAAATTTTAATTCTAAATAACTTAAGTAAAATAAAATATCTTTTATTTTGATTTATATATCCATCTTAATTTAAACAAAAATATTCACGTTTACAGCATAAAAAATATATATATATTTTTTTAAATTCAACATTAGTAGTAAAAAACAAGAAATTATTGGAAAAATCATTTCAGTGAGTTGATAATTTCTCGTAAAAAAGGCGTAAACACATTTTTCGAGAAATCTCGTTGTAGCTGGTAACTTTTTTAAAACCTCAAGGCTTCCTCGATCAATGTGGTTAATTCAATTTTTGGCGAAAAATGCATTTTCCCCTTTTTGCCCGCGAATCGCAGACTTCGACTAGCAGAAATATTAATTTTTCACTCAACGCTCCAATGAAATCTCCGATAAAGTGAAAAGTTTTTAAAACTTTTTAAAATGCGCTTACTACGTTGTATAACAATTTTACAGATTTTGATTTTTCTCACTACGAATGAAACTTCAAAGTTTATAACTACAATAAGCTGCGGCGAATTCGTTGCGCAGGTGTTTCGTGTAATTAACGTTCACATACGCGCGGCTTTTAAACGCGACGAGTCAAAAACAAAGCGACGATGCCTTGCAAATTTTGAATTTCATTTGGCCCGGCGTATAAGTACGAACTTAATTGAATTTGCAATAATCGTGAATGCAATAGAGTAATTCGCTAAAAGCAGCAGATGACGTGAAAAAGAGCAAAACAGTGCGCTTCGCCGGCGTAATTAAAGTGAAAAGAGCGAAGGAAATTTTTTAAAAAAGATGAATGGTTACGCGACCCGCCAAGTAATATTTTTAAGGGCGTGAATAATGCTCCGAACCAATTTTAACGGCTAAAAGTATTAAAATTTTCAATCCCATAACAGCTCGAGTTGGACGAAAATCGAAAAATAAAAAAAAAGCAGTATAAAAAGACGCAAGCCATTCTCAACAACATTCGTAAGTTATTTAATATTTAAAATAATTCCCTGGTAGAAAATTAACCGAAAATCTATCAGAATTTAATTCATTTTTTGGTGATTCGTACAGAATTTGGTCCTGTTAAAAAAAACTCACATGATTCTTAGATGAAAATCATGTAATAATCACATGTGATTTTTTTCAATAGGGAGGTAATACCCACCAAGAATATCGGAGCGTGCCAGGAATTCTTTTGGGAAAATTTTGATTAATTTTCTACCAGGGTTAATAAGCATTATCAATAAAATTTATATGAACGACAACTATTCGCTAATCGAGGCACGAAAAGTATAAATTATCTTTCACAAGTCAATAAAAGACACGCACAGCGGAGTCTCGAGTATACCGCAATCCTTAATTCTCGTAAGCATTTGGCGGTGCCGCCTTATATATACAATAGACGCAAATATTCCGCGGTAAATGGAATAAATAACAGCGCGGCTCCGATCATGAACATCTCGCAGCCTCCTTAAATATTCGCGCACGCGAATAGCAGCTTTTCTTCACTCCAACTGGAGCTGCTTACAATGCACGCTTCGGAGACGAGGTATTAACGAGTTCGAGCAATATCGACCTTTTTTTTTTCTCCCCTCCCCCTTCAACCTCGAATCCCGACGGCGACTCTGAGAGGAGCTGAGTGCACACTTTGAATATTTTCTCCGGGGCTATATTGTGACTTTGTGATTTTAGTCGTGCCACGTGCGTAGAGGAACCGCCTTCGCTAACTCCTTCTATACGTTTGCTTTTAATTTAAAGAGAAAATTAAAGCTTCGCGAGGAAAATGGCTTTCTAATGTCAGGGAGATTGGAGGAAAAGTGTCGTCGAGTTTTCTTTTCATCTTGGAATATCTTTACTCATGAAAGCGGCCAAAGTTTACCCTCCGCGAAATTAATGTTTCTCCGTTGCGCGCGAAGTTATTTAACGAATTGGTAATATCGGCGACTTTGCGAATGGCGCCGGATTAAATTAATACGCGTTAATCGTTCTTTTCTCTTTAATTTAACTCGTGACGGCGCGGGTCTTCCAGAAATTGAAAAAGGCGGCGGCGACTTGGCTGGATGAACTTTGTAAAAGTTAAAAAATTTAATAAAACGATCAGTGGTCTTTTTGAAACTACTTTGAAGTCGGAGAATTTAAAGTTTCATTGAAAACGGTTAAAGCAGGGAGCGCGAGAAGAAAGAGAGAAAAAACGCGGCAATTGACTTGAACAAATCGATGAACCACTTGATTTTCAAAAACCGCGTTGAAAAGTTAATAAATTGAGTGGATCTGACGATAGTTTGCTTAATGGAATGTCGGCGAAATTCAGATATCGAGTACAACTGGAAATCAGGGGAAAAAATAAAATGAAACGATCTCTCGGCGAAACAAAATTTCGCTTCAAAGAGAGAATCTCTCATTCAAAGCAGTTAGATGAAAGACTAAACGTCGTGGTTTAAAAACGTTAAATTTTTTCATTATCTTAAAATGTTCAAATTGAATTGAAATGTTTAAATCAAAAATGATTTTCCCGACTTGTTTTATTTATTTTTTTTTAATTTATTATACGATTTCTCTCAGCATTAAAGAGAACGAAGCTAACAATAAAGTGTGAAAAAGTGTACGGATCGACATTTCATTATATCTCGAATGAATGAAAATTAATAAAAATCATTAAATTATCATGAATTTTATGATCTCTCAGGTGGATATAAGGAGCGCGCACGGAATAAACAGTTTGGTCCGAATTGCGCGAAGATTTATCAGAGTCGGTGCCGCGCGGCATCGTGGGATCTTCTCGATTAAATTTCGCCGGTTTATTTCCGCCCGCGGAAACGGCACCGGCAAGCGGTAATGAGCGCGTAAATTAATCAAGTGGCCGCGCGCCGTCCATAAATATAAAATCGACCGGGGCGAATTCGCGAAACCGTGACCGTTAACTTCCGCGAGCCTGGGCTCGCCGGATTGAGTTTCAAGTGGCTCGCTCTTAATTGAGTACGCGTTCACGGTTCATTTACCGCTCAGTTACGTCATTTCATTCCCGCGTCCCCTCCTCTCCCATATCTCCACATCTCCGCCCCTTCATTTCAAAGTTCGCCGGACTGGGGAGTAAATCAAAGTGACCCACTCGAGCTTGCCTCTTTCTTTTTTTTTTTACCTTTCCGCCGTTGCTTTTCTAATTTTTGAATTTTTGTGCTTTTCGCCGGAAGCGCCTAGCAATAATTGTTGCAATTATTGCGTTCAAAGGAGCTTTTAGGAGTTAGACCACTTTGATCGTTTCTTAAAAACGAGTTTCTTTTCTTTTTGTTTTAAAGTACTCTCTGTGTGTATGAAAATGATGTGGCGTTAATTTTAAATCGATACCTGAAGTAAGCAGGGAACTTCTAACTAGAAGTAGAAACGCGTAACACTTTGTTAATTTTCTTAAATCAATCAATCAAACGACCTAAATATTTTTTTTTTTAGGGTATATTGTTAATCTAGGATGTAAGATTTTTCTATATTGATATTTGCAAATTTAATTTTGCAAAGGTAGAAGTGGAAAGGAAACAAACAGAATATGCAATGTACGCAGATGGAGAATTCGTATCGCATAGGTCGACCGTGTATTAGAAAGTGTACACACTGAAAAAAAATTTCTAGGCTCTTACAAAACCATTTATAGTTGATTTAACTAAACATTAATTTAATCAATCAAAGTTTTAGTTAAATTAAGTAAATATTTACTTTGATCATTGATTTTTTAAATAAAAATTTACTTAATTCAACTAAAAATTAAGTTAAATCAACAAAGTAATTTTGTAAGGATGGATCTGTAACATTTTTTTTCAGTGTAACTGAATCTGCGGCAGCGTTTGCGGCTGCAGATATGCGTGGCCATTTGGGATTAAGCAGGTAATCGAAGAGTCATCGTAAAACGTTCATGACTTATTGATCTATTTCCGACTATATGCATATCTCTTAATCTATTTATCGGGACTCGGCGCTAATAATCCATCGGAGCTAGTCATTGTCTTATCAGTGGGCTCCGAGCTAGTGCTTTCTCACCTAAAGTCGGCGATATTCACTGCCTTCGTACGACCCCATTAGATTTATCAAAGTACAATGAAAAACTCAATAATTTTTCTTATTCGATCTTTTTTTTTTCATTTATCCAATCGTTAAATAAAAATACGAAATATATAATTTTACTGCAAATAAAATATCTACGTTCATAACAAACAATTTTGCTTGGAATAAACCTTAATAAAGTTTAAAAGTTTAATAAAATGTTCAATTGACTTTTTTACGATCGATTTTATGAAAGACGCATGAATAAACGAAATAAAGGGTAGGGGGGCTAATAATATTATATAAAACGTCATTTTCCGAGGTAATTTCTCTTCTTTCAAGTTTAGTGCACAAGAAACGCACAGATCCATGTCGTTTCACTTTAGCTATATATCCTGCGGGCTTCCCTCGCGCGCCCCTTTCCCATTTTCCCAGCGGAAGTTTATCGATTAATCGGAGCCGCGCTGTGTGCTGCACTCGGAAATTACGTGCGAGAAATCGCTTGAATGTGCGCCAGTGCGACTCTTGTATTTCTTCCTCGGCTTAAAAGGACATTTATTGGATAACAAGGCAATGAGATGGTGTGTCTGAGTTTCCACTTACGCACTTGTGATTTCGTTTAGCGTTTCGTCTTTTAATATTCTTAGCTACGAGCTATGGTCGATTTCGTAAACATTATATATTTTACTATTTTTATATTTTTTTATTACAAATATCACGAATATTGCTTTGATATCCGTACGTCGGATTTGTATATATATACTGACAGAATCTACGTTTTTTTTTTAACGACACAGCGGTGGTGCTTAAATTTCTGTTTTTTAGTCGATCGTTGTAGGGGACCGCCGTTTTGTTTTCTAGCCTTTTCAAGCAGCTGCGGTGCTTTGTGCTGAAGCTGTCGGGCAGACTGAAGGTGACATGCGATCGACAGTTGCTTATAAAAACATAATCAAATTTCCGGTAGCGATATACTTAAAATTAGACAGATGATGTGAGCATCAAATGAACTGAGACACACAATCTCAGTCACCCCTAATTCGTTGATTTTCGTATAATATTGATTTATGGATAGAGGACAACTACGTTAATGTATCAGACTATTTATTGTAAATTGCACTTTATTGATCGAATAATTCTTAGTAATTGCAAATTCAACGGTTCTCTTTGTGCCTCTCGTTATTATTTTATATTTTATTTATTTATTTGTTTATTTTTTTGACAAGCAGCTTTTATTTATTTTCGTTTGTTTTTTTTTTATCTTATGCATCGTTCGATTTCTCCGTGTGTACAAAGTTTTATACCCGTTTTGATCTTATTATTGCATGGTGAAGCTATGATTTCAATTCCGTAATACGTGTACAGATTCTGCCCGCGGCTTAATAATACGCGGAACATTTTCCGCGCTCCTTTTTTTTTTTCTTGTTAAAAAAAAAAGAATCTATCCCTTGTTCTCTGTCTGTGCCCAATGACTTTAATCCTATTTCCCGCGGAAAAATTTTATCGGCAAACAGGCCGTTCTTAGCGTTAAAACGAAATCTACATCCCCGAGGCTAAATGAATCGTTTGCATGATTCGCTTATTAATTTTCATCCTTCGTGGATCACGCGGTAAAGTCAATTCGTCTTTTATTTTTTTCGTTTGGTCCGCCTCGTACAAATGCACTCGCACGCTCTCGCTTGTATATCTGGCTGCAATAACAAAAGTGGCAGAAGCATCCTCGAAAATCCGTTATCGCAAAGTCGTCGCGAACGTTTCCAGCCTCCCAGGAAAAATGAAAGGTAAATAGCGTTTTACGTACGACGCGAAATGTGCGTACGGGTATATACGTATACTCGTACGAATTGCACGTGATGGATCTGCGCTGCGAACAGCTCGCTTACTCGATAATTCCATTATGTAATATATTTTGGATACAAAAAAAAAAGAAAAAAAAAACGTATAGGCGTATATTTTTTATCTTATATATGCGGCAAAGTTATGATGGTTCAAAACCGTTAAGTCGATTCCATTTTAGCCAATTTCGTTTATTTTTTTTGTAATATTCATGCGCGTCGATGAATTTTACTTGATAAAGTTCGGTATGTACATACGTGATTAAATCGCGATTTTTCACACCTCATACAAATTTATAGATTCTTAACTTTTTGTTTATTTACACTCAATCCCAGTCATACTCTACTTACTTATTAGGAAACATTTTGTTCGTCTTATTTGTCAGCGACTTTTGGAGAATTAAATGTCCCGGTGATCGCGAGTCGCGCATGGCATAACTTTTTTTTTTATAACGCCTTTTTTATATTGTATTTATGCGCTTTTCCTCCTTTATTTACATATTTTTATCCCTCCTCCCTCTTTTTGCACTATTATCTTTATTATTTTCATTATGATTTATTACACGCCTAGCTTTAAAGCCACTATATATATATGTGGACACATGAGTGTACACGTGAATATATATTGGAGCGGATTGTCGTAACTTGCGTGATGAGTACCGGTGATAAACGCTAATTTCCTTCCTTCTTCCTCTAATCTATTGTTTGTTTTATTTTTGTTTTTTTTTTTATAAGTAGGAAATCGAATGATAGAGTAACAGAATATTGTTCTTTTAAAATCTTGAACGTCCCGAATAATTTTTAAGAGGGATTTTACGGTTTTTTGAAAAGTTCTTTTATTTTCAATGCGTTCTTCAAAACAGTCTGACAGATTCAGTGTCACTTACAAAAATCATATATCACATCGTTTCTCTTAATTTTTTTTTTATTGAATCCGAACGTTGACGCTACAACGGTATTAAAAAATACTCTCATGTTGAGTCGCACGGAAATGTGTTTGATTACTCTTTTAAAACGACGAAAGAAATGTTCGATGCACGATTAAAAAATAATGGCAAACTAATTGATGTCAGTAAATTTTATTCTCTCGTTTTTGTGAAAAAAAAAATTGTGTTGAAAAATCGACCGAACGGAATCTCCATCCTGGAAGTAGCAGAGACACACGTCAGATCGCGGAATGTTGAACGGAAGGAGCTACGGTAAATCGAAGCTGTCAAACGAGCTCGGTTATCCGATGTGCCGATGATCAAGTGAGATCTCGAAGTACTCGTGCGAAATAAAAAAAAAAGAAGGGAGGTCGGTTTGAGAGCGACACGTGCACTCGCCTCGGCAGGGAGAGTTGCGGATCGAAGGATTTCGCGAAGGTGGATGGCGCTTGAAGGAGAACCTACTGCTTTGCATTTACACACGCTTACAAACTTACGGGAGTCCCGGGAGTTTCGGAGAAATGTCTCTTTTACTCCGACATCCGAGGTTCGCGCAAAAGTTATTTTTTTCTCTTAAAGTGATTGTTTGATCTCGTAAGGATTGAAATGATGGCTACGTTATCGGACCATTGATTTGCTGTAGTTATTTGAGCGAAGGATTATTTTGAGTGTTGTAAAAGAATTAAAATAAATTGTATACAGAAATTATAAAGTTAATCAATATATATAGATTTATGTTTTAGTGCTAGTATTAGTTTTGAAAATAACGATTATTTTTTTAAATAATAAGTGTAATGTGTTTAGTTTATTTTGCTTTCTGAGATCAGTAAATCTAGAAATTAAAATTTTTTTTATAAGTAACTTTTGCATTGACGCCAGTTATTTTATCACCCATAAATATTTCCTACGTGCTTTGATTGAATAATAATTTTTTTTTTCTAGAAAGAGAATAAAAATTTAACAGTAACATTTTATAGATTCAATTTCATCAACCCCTTACGTATATAATGATAGTTAATTCTTTCTTACTCTTTTGATATTGTGTACGATATATATGAATATATGAATGGTAAAAATGAAAAACAATTTATTTGTGTTTAAAGTCTTTTTTTATATAAAATATTTCATTTGCGCAGCTAACGCTGTGGAAGCTTAATGCAAATAAAATTTTGAATAACAAATATTCCGATAAACTTTAATAATATCTGTCAGGTCTAATGAATGAATATAAAGCAACTATTAAAAGGTATTTTAGAAAAAAAAGTGTTAATCGCATCATTGAATAATTTCCGCTTGAAGCTCTGTTAATCAATAAAAAGTTCGAATATTTGACGCGTTTTTCTTTTGTTCGGCGATTTATTTTTTGTTATATTCATTAAAATTAAAATCCGCTACAGCAACTTTCAAAAATTCTTTCTATATTAATTCTCCAGGATTGAAAAAATAAACATTCATTAAAGTTTCAAAGATGTCTTTTTAAAGCTATATACGCATATATAGTCCAAAGAGCGTCGAAGCTGCTTACGCTTTCACTCGATGAAACATTTAAAACAAAGTGGATGCAGTTTACCTTTCCCAATCCAAGAGAATCCTCTAAAATAGAAATGACTTTAGCCACACTGCCGTTGAATCATCAAATCGCGCGAATCGCATTATCAGGGGCTTAAGAGCGAGCTCACGCGACCCGAGGAAATTCCTCAATTATCCGGGCAAAACTCATTTCCACGAAAATCTCAAGGTGGCGCAAGGACGCAGTCCGCGGTGCGATCGTCCGGAATTTCGTGAGATCGAGGCATTTCCCGCTGCCGCCCTTCCGGGTCAATGAGAAAGAGCGCGACTACGGGCAGGGTGGGGGGGGGAGGGGCATTATATCGTCAGCTAAATATTCATCGTCGCTGGGCGATCGCATGAATATTCAAGGAGTCGTGCTGCTCTCGCGCCTCAACCGCGTTCCCGGGTCATTGGGATCCCGAGCTCGCTCCGATTCGGCTCTAAACATCTTGCTGCGGAATTCGCACTACGGTGACGGGCGAGAAATTCACAATTGACGAATCCAGCGGGGCTCGCTGTTCAATTCATCTTATACCTTGTACTGTCGATTGTAGAAGAAAGCTACGGTGTACGGCGATGCTTTTGATGATTTCTCAAATTTTGATGTATACAAGCACGTATTTAGTTTCTCAAAATCCAAAGAAATATTTATAAGAAAATATCTGGATGTTATATGTACGTGCGTACGTCGTAACCCCATTAACTAATTTTAAATGACGCGGAGGATTTTTTTCTCATTTAGAAGGTCCACAAAACTATTTATTAGAAAATGTCCGGATATTATGTACACTGAGAAAAAAGTTTACTAATCACAATTAACCATTACTTGCTTTAATTAATATTTACTTGTTTCAACCAA